>CM060953.1:161236318-161456318 GCA_030765055.1 Mantis religiosa | reverse complement strand
AATTGTGCTAGTAACAACTTATTATACCTAAAATGTAGAAGAATTTTGGGAGATTATTTACCTCTATGGCTAATGTTGAAAATGTCCTCCATCCTGCATAAGGTCAACTTAACACGTCGTTCCATGTTACTGGCCACTCTGTTGACACTAGCTTGCATCTCCTGTGTGATGTGCTTCTGATCGTACAATGTCTGGGGACATATGGCGTAAACCCTGTCTTTTAAATAACCCCATAGAAAGAAGTCCGGCGATGACAAATCCGGCGATCTCGGTGGCCACAGTTTCCTGGAAATTATCAGGTCGTCAAAGAAACTTGTAATCAGTTCCATGGATTCATTTGATGTATGACATGTAGCGCCATCTTGCTGAATATATACTTGACTCAGCTCTACATCGTCCAGTTGCTCAACAAACTACATGAAAATTATGGAGGCACTCTGCAATTGGCCTCACTATTCTCTATGCGGATATTGCGCACCAAACTCCGAGGTGCATAGACGCATCATGGATGATATGTGGATTTTCGATAACCCAATGGCGTGAGTTCTGAGAGTTCACATAACCGGATAAATGGAACCATGCTTCATTTGTGAACCATGTGATGGACAATATGGCAGGATTTGCACAATGAACGTCTGAAACCAGCGACAATAATTCAATATTTTATCCTCATCTGGTTCCTGTAGCTGATGAACAGCCGTAACCGTATATGGCTTTAGGCCTGCAATTTTCGCAGCTCTCTGACACATTGAGTAGGTGTCCCATGTTTAATGACTTTTTGGGTGACTGCTCGAGTCGTGCTCTTACTCAGCAACAACCGTGGGAAGCCTAGATGAACGATGCTTGCCTTTTTCACTCACAAGGGATCCAAGTGCTTCCAATTTTTTTATCAGTCGCAGTATTGTGTTTCTTTTGGGAGGATTGCGAACACCAAATTCTCTCTGGTATGCCATTTGAGTAACTGTAATTGAATACGTAGTCCAGTATTGTTTCACAAGGAAGAGTTGTTGATTTAATGTGTACTGCATTTTCACGTTGACTGAAAAAATGTGGAAAACAGCTGCCAACAATAGCAATTAGGAATAAAACCTAAACTTCTGCGCATCTAGTGACAAGGAATCGAAACTCCAGAACATTCTGCTTAATTTGGTGCTAAATTTGGGCAATTGAATGAATTTCCGACGCAATAATTAAAGAAAGAAATGTGTCTGTTCTATATAAATCACTCTGTAAAATCTAGTAAGATCCCCTATGGATTTTCAAAAACACCCAGGATCTTGCCTTGGAGTCTACCACCTTACCATCCACCTGACGCATCCCGATCAGGGACATAAAGGAATCGTGTTTTATTACTCATTGAGAGATCAGAATTTTTGCTTTAATTTGGATTGTTCTTTCCCTTTTGCAGATTCTGCGAAGTATGAAAAAGTCACTAAATGTGTAAGAAGAATAAACAATAACTCGCAGTCATGAGTTACGAATTATTACCATCATATTGCTTCTAACAGCCAACAACATTTGGTTTAAATTATTTTAAAAATGTATTATGAATAGTTATTGAATAGTACTTTATGTAAAAATAGAAATGTGAAATTAGGTAAGCTATGGAATGATGCAACACAAGCTAGATTTTATGTAATATTATCAGGATTGTTAGTTTTCAGTGTGTTATTCAGTAATATAATGACGTTGACCAATGAAAAATAAATGAGTTGGTAACTATGGCAACATAAGAAGGAAGGAAGTGAGAATATTTCGAAAGTGGCGTTCTTCTGCATAAAATCACCGTCAAAGCAAGACGTGTATTGGTGTCGCTCTGCAAAGATGCATCAGTAGCATGTGCACTGTTAACAAACTATGGCTATTTTTGGGGGTTTTTCCGGGTCAGTAGGCAAATGCTGGGTAGGTTAATTATATCCCCAGAATTTCCTGTCCCTCCATTCCGTCTCCATTATCATTTCATATCATCTCTCATCTGGTGGTCTCTTTCAGGGTAGAAGTGTCGGCGGGAGTCTCGGCGGTGCATGGGAGGATGATATGCTCTGAGGAAAACTACTTCCTCCTCCGGTAAGTCGGTTGCCGGTCTCAGCCCCTCTGCTGGGACAATTTCGGGACCGTCAGAGTTCGTTGTCCTGGCCTGTCAGGGGAAGTCTCTATCCGAGTAAACCATAGGGACCCTGCTCTTTGTACTGTCGTGACTCCTTGAGTCGGCTGCCCTCTATCTCCTTCGCCTCATCCTTCCTCCCGGGGGTGCCCTACTTAGGGACATAGGAACAATGGGCCCAACATGGTGGCCTACGTACCGAATCCCCTCCGTAATGAAATCCCAATCCTAATTAGAAACTTCCTCCATCAAGCCATTTGCAAATATTCTGTTGCACTCCCAGGATTTATAAGTGGGCCTGCCACGTTAGCGTGGTGGTAGCATGTCTACCTCACGTTCGAGAGGTCCCGAGTTCGAATCTCGGTCAGGGAGAGTTACCTAGATAAGTTTTTTACCGGGGTTTTGCCTTATCCTAAAAGACGAATTCGGGTAGCTGTAAGCTCTATGCTCCCTGGGCTCATTTGAGCATCATTTCACCCATTCCATTCATCGTCCGATATGACTTAACGTTGGAGGACAGAAATTACAACCAAAAAAAAAAAAAAATCATAAGTGGGTGCCTGGGACCAGACGCCTCTCGAGGAGCAGAAGAAATCTGGATCCCAGGTAATATCGAGGGAGCAGCCTGATACCTGAAGGTGGTTCCATGATAATGATGTGTTGGTGCAATGAATAAAAGGAAAGGTGATTATGGAGAGGTGATGGAATGAATGGCGCTGTAAACCAGATATCCTGTAGAAAACAACCCATTCACCTCTTCGTCCATAACAGATATCATATGCCGTCGCCTTGGATCGAACCTGGACAGCATAGGTGAGGGGCTAGCCTTGTAACCATTTGGCCATGGCTTCACATTTCCTGGCAACATAAACAAATGAAAAACTGAAGCAAATGGCGGAGAAGATAATATGTATAATCCACTTCACCATTTGCCTATCCTAATCTGGAGTGAGCCTCAGTGATCGAAGTCGGAACTTCTAGAATGAAGCCTCACACATTACCACTGTCGGTATGGAAGTCATTAAAGCTGGCCAGATTAGCTTAGGAAAGCGATCATAATTGCTTGAGAAACATCGCTTCTTCAAAGGCCAGACATCCAGCAAATTGAAGGATTGATAATATTAAGATAAGAAAACCCATTCCAGTTTGTCATCTTAACAAACTGCGTCTAAAAGTTCTTATTAAAAATATTGAGAATACCCATCTGCTTGCTACTGCTGCAGCTATCAATTTCATGGTTATCTCTTGGTTTTCAGGCAATGTGTTCGTACAGTAATGGATGTGAACCAACACACATTAGTCTGACTGGCGTTTCCTCTTAAAAATAAAGAAGAATATTTCTCAGCACAAACCTTCTCTTGATTTATGAGCCAGACATTACATATCTGAAAATTCTAAAATCCTCTCTCATAAATTACACTGGCCAAAATGGACTTTATAGCATACATCATTTTATTTGCCCTCATTTGGCGGCTTCAAAACTAGAGACAAAGGCGTTTTAGCTGCGTGTTATATCCCAACGATGTTATTTCTTTCTTTGGTACACACGAGTCGGTATTACAAACACTAATGCCCGATTTCACCAACAGATGTTAAAATCGATGCTAACAAATGTAACATAACAATTGTTACAGCGTTAACAAGTGATAAAATTCTTGCATTTGACAAACTTGGTTTCTGAAAATGTCAACAAACAGATGTTAACGTCGAGAGACTTGTAAATATTACAGATTAGACGGCTGTGGGTGAATTATATTATTTTCTGGGTGTACTGGGATGCTCTTTTGCTTTTATTCTCGTTTACACATAGCTGAAAAATGGTGGGTGAACAAAATCAGAAGAGAAGACGTGGGACAAATTTCTCATCAATAGAAGATATTGTTAGTTGAATTAGTAACTAAATTTATGCATGTTATGGAAAATAAGAGGACGGATGCGGTAAATGTGAAAGAGAAAGATGCGACGTGTGAAAAGATTGGATATTAGTTTAATTCGGATGAAAATGTCACAACCAGAAGTACAAAGCAACTTCGTCAGTATTACGTAAATTTAAAACGATGTGCGAAGAAGGACAAGTGATGAGTGACTTGAACGTTTCAAGACGGGAGGAGGACAATGTATTATCCACATAATTCAGTGAATTATAAAATCGCAAAGTTATTAATACTTGAAGTAAAGGCGAGATAGGCGTATTCCTATACGACGCATGTTCTAACCTCTCTTGTACTTCCTCAGTAACTTTCATAATAACTTGTTTCGACAGTCTATACCTCTGAAGAAAATCTTATAATAGCTCCTCAAAACCAAGCAACCAAGCAACCAAGCAAGTGACTTGAATAGCCATGATCGTTACGGCGACACGTAGTGCACAGGCCATGCACTGAAAGCCGGAGGTCATGGGTTCGAGTCTCAGCAACCCGTGGAAAGGTTGTGGGAGGGTCCAGGTAAAATAATCGGTGTGATAGCACGCTTGGATGCTGATGGGGTATCATTTGATTGCAGTTGCATGGATTTTGCTTCTTTTCTTTAAAAAAAACCTACGATGTAAATTGTGGAAAAATATTTTTTTACAATTCATAACATCTAAAATGTATATGTTTACTTGGCTAAGAATAGTATACTAAGAATATAGCAGAAGAAATCACTGAAACCATTACAAATAGAGGAAAAAGGAGAAAAATTACAATGGACGCTGTGACTGAAAGTGTTAATGGTTCAAATTCTTTATTATTCTTTCACGGTCCTTTGAATATCCATTTGTTACTTTCGATTGCATTACATATTTGACTATCATTATACTTTTCTATCACGAGCTGTGTAATGTAGCTATTTCTACTAATATATATATAATTAAAATGAACTAGAAGAATAAACTTTTGTGCCTATATATCCATTTAATAAAGATAGAGTTAGAGAAAGTCATGTGAGCGTTATACAATTTTTTCTCCCTCTAGAACTGAAGTTGGGCGTTCACAGACGAGTGTTCTGGAGTACGCTACCTGTCTGTATTGGACCACATCTACGAGGTGCGGGTACAAAAATGAAAAGGTCAACATCTAATTGTTGGAGAGCCCTGGAAGTGCTGTGTGCCTCTTCACTGTGACGCAGCACTCGAACTAGCAACTACTCCAACTGATACACAAAGTAACGTTGTCTCATTATGGTCCATCAAGAAGGTGTTGACAGGCCACGTGGATGCCACAAGTTAGGAACGTTATCTACAGCTACGGCAGTCACGTTGAACTGACGTGGGAAATCGCTTTCCTATGTGCGTCATTCCTGACGTCACATTCTCCGTTAACATCAGCCAAATGTCCAATTTACAGTCCAGTTAATGTCCGGCAAGCTTGATTTGTATGCCTCGATATCGCTTACACTCTTTCCGGCCCTCAAATGCGCTTTCTAGCTGAAAAACTCTGCCATGTCAAAGTTAAATGGACTCTCTTATCCATTACAACTCTACACAATCGCTCCTGTGTACATAGTTCTTTCACGTCGTGTAACTCACGATACATTTTTAACTGCGAATAATGTGAATTGTAGGTCCTTGCTTATAAAATTGCTAATTTCTACAAAATTAACTGAACTTAAATCAAATAACTATTTCGTTTGTTAAATGTATTTTCTGAAGCAACTTTAACACTCTTTTACCATTTTTTTAATTTGCGTCCTCCAACGTTAAGTCATATACGACGATGAATGGAATGAGTGAAATGATGCTCAAATGATCCCAGAGGCCATAGAGCTTAGATTTTTTATTTATTTTATTTATTTTTCTGTAGGTGGCGATCGTCCGGCATGCAGAGCCGTGCGCCACATCGCCTCCCTCATGCAGTTAGAGACTTAACATGCTGGGAGAGTTAATATGTTGGTGCGGGTTCCGCATTAGCACCCCGGTTAGTCCCGTAATGTATGATGGTGGCATGCATTGCATGCGAGCGCGTCAAGGGATGAGATCTCGGGCTGTAGCCATGAGGAGTCCTGGGTACAGCCAGGGGCAGTTAAGGTGTTCATATATGTTACCAGATATTCGTATTCTAGGATAAGGGAGAACTCTGGAGAAAACCTTGACCAGGTAACCCACCCTGACCGAGATTCAAACCCGGGACCTCTTGAACGTGAGGCAGACACGCTACCATCTACGCTACCGAGGCGGGCACAAATCTTAAATTTTAACCATAGTCGTAAATTAAATTGTTGAGAAAATAAAACGTTTAATTTATGTATTTCTATTTGTGTTTTAACGGAATGTAGTTTGTTGTTGGGGATTTCTTTTTTTGAAAAAGATTCGTGTTGCATCTCTAGGAGATGTTTCAATTATATACGAATGTTTGTATTTAACAGACATTTCATATTTAATTTGAGCTGTTTAGAAACACGTCTCGCTCAAGCACACTATCCTCTGTTTTCAGGGTCCTCAAAATTCGTATTTCTGAAGCATTTTTGTGCGAAATACCATATTTTCTGTACTTCTTAAGGTAACTTTTAGAGAAAGCATAGATGATAACAGAAACATTTGAGAAATGGCAACCATAACTGAAACAACAATGTCTTAAATATAAGAAATCGTGTAGGACGACCACAAGTTTGCTGTTGGAGATGCAGTGCGAGTTTATTCCGTCGCAAGAGCTGCGATTACATGACGACTTAGCCCCAATAAAAGTAAGTTGACCTTTATCACAGAGAAAGTTCACAGCTATAAATGAAATACTGACCATGCAACGGGGTTGCATTATGCAAGGTTGTAAACAAACTCCGTGGCAGATAAAGTGCACTACGTCGCATAAAAACTGTGCTTCATTACTGATTCTAACTTTATCCGCACATCCCAGTCATATATTAAGATTTTGCCCTCATCAAAAATTCTGCTTAGATCATCCACTTATTGGTATATTATTAAGTGGATTTAAAATAGTTGTTTATATATAAAGTATACAGAATAAGATGTTAGTGCTTGCGTGGTGTATACAATACTTTCAGTAAAATATCTCTAAATTACATTAAATGAAATAAAAGTAAAATATGTATGAATAAAAAATGAAGTAGTCCTTTTTTATATATTCTCACAGCCGGCTGAACCCTACTTTATGAACCACACCAGCGTTTCCTATGTGTGTAGTGTTTAACGCCCGCTTTTACTACATACGGCACCGCAGGCGGTGACACTGTTGATGCATGAGATGAAGATGGAGCACCGGTGGAATGAGATGGGGGGAAACCGGAGGTCCCGGAGAAAACCCGCCCCAACGCCGTGTTGTCCACCACAAATCTCACTTTGCGGTCGCTTGGGATCGAACCCGGGCCGCCTTGGTGAGAGCCAAGCGGTCTAACCACCGAGCCACGGCGTGGCCGGAGCGCTTCCTAGGAAATGCAACATGCAAGATGCGGATGTTGATAGCAATGCTTATTCTGTGAGCTCGTTTCTAAACAACAAGCTTGTTCCTGAAATAGTTGGTAAAAATTCAGAGAAAAATATTATTGCCAGTCACAACTCCGCAACAGTGTGGTAAGGAATTTATTGCATTTAAAGACTCGATACGAAGGCGGTCTGTAAAGTTTCCGACCTAATAAAGATACAAGACACTTTTTCAGAATTTTTATTTTTTTATTTCTCAACATAGTCTCCTTGTAGTCTCTACAAACTTCTCCCAGCGATGCTTCCATCTCTGTAACCCGTCCAAATAGTACTTGGTGTTTTTCTCTACAAAGTAACTGTTCACGAAGGTGACTGCCTCTTCATTTGACGAAAACCTCTTACTTCCGAGCGCAGTTTTCAGATGAGAGAACAAAAACATGTCACTTGGGGCTAGATCTATTGAATAAGGCGGATGGACAAGCAGTTCAAACCGTAATTCGTGGATTTTCGCCATTGCAGCCGCTGAGGTGTGAGACAGGCGTTGTCTTGGTGAAACAGGATTTTCCTTTTCTGCAAATGTGGCCATTTTTCCGCAAGTTCTGTCCTCAGCTTGTCAAGTAATGAAGCGTAGTATGCTCCTGTAATGGTTTTTCCTTTGTGAAGATAATCGATGAAAATAAATCCATGTCTATCTCAAAAACAGTCCCATCACTTTCCCAGCCGAGAACAAAACAGTTTTTGCTTTTTTTTTGTTGTTTTTTGGAGTCGGTTCCCTCTTTATAGTCCACTGTTTGGTATGTATTTTTATTTCGGGCGTATAATGGTGTATCCAAGTTTCATTTATAGTTATTCGGCGCTAAATCTCGGGTTTATTATGCCTAAACTGCGCCAACAGAGCGTTGGAAATGTTCATTCGAACACGTGTGTGTTCTAGCGTGAGCAAACGCGGTACCCAACGCGTGGACAGCTTTCTCATGTCTAAACGTGATTTAATATGTGGCAAACACGTTCTTTTGACATGTTCATAGCCTCTGCTATCTCTCTCAGTTTAATTCGGCGGTCGTATAGCACCATTTGGGGAACCTTGGCGATGTTTTCGTTGGTAGTTACAGGTTTTGGAAGTACCGAACGTTCATCTTCTCCCAAGCTCTTACGGCTACGTTTAAATTCAGCTGGCCAAAATTTCACTGTGGTAAATGATGGTGCAGAGTCCCCATACACAAAATCCAACTCATCTTTGATTTGCGTAGGCGTATTGCCTTCCAATAACAAATATTTAATGACAGCTTGATACTCGAGTTGTCCTTCTCTACGGTATGGCATGCCGGGCTAGTGTATAAGTTGATCCAACTGGGGCTCCCAACACAGATGATCAACATGCTACACAGCTTCCTACGACACCGCACCTTTAAAGTCACAGTCGCGGGGAAAACATCAACACTTAGACCAGTGAAAGGCGTAGTCCCCGAAGGCTCTGTACTATGTCCCACCTTATTCAACGTCTTTATGGCAGATTTCCCCACAGAACCACGAGTCGTAATGACACAATACGTTGACGACGTGCTTCTGTTCTGCAAAGACAGACGCATGCTCAGAGCCTTCAACCCCATTCAGAGACACCTCCGTCTCACACAGCAGTGGTGTCGGCGTTGGCGGATGTCCGTAAATCCGGACAAAAGCCACGCCATACTTTTCACAAAGCGCCACACCCCCGCAGACTGCCCCAAATTCAGCTTCCGAGGTCGAAGGATAGAGTGGACTAACTCTGTCCGATACCTTGGAGTAACATTGGATAGAGGCCTAACCTTTCGCTGGCACATCAGAGACCTAGCGGCAAGGGTACAGGGAGCTATCACTTCCCTGTATCCTATGCTGGGGTCGAGCTCGATGCCGCTTGGCCTGAGGTTATACCTCTTCCGAGCGCTGGTAATCCCCGTGATGCTATATGCCTGCGAGATCTGGGGCATGGCCGCAGATAGCTGGTTGGCATGGCTTCAACGTGCACAGAATAGAGGGCTACGGTCTATCTATTCTGTGGGTCGCTATTTTCCTACCAGGTTGCTTCACGAAGGCTCGGGACTTCCATATGTGAAGGACGAAGTTACGCGCCGGGCATCAAAATTCTGCACTACTTTACCAACTCATAGAAGTGCCCTTGTTAGATCATTGGGAGATTATGACCCCACTAGACGCCGTTCTAGACAACATCGGGTCCCCCGCATGGCATGCGGGCACCCAAGATAACCCAGGAGCTAATCCAAACAGCAGCTAAAGCTGAGCTCCACAAGTTATTTGGCAACAAAATTTCTCCCCAACCCAAAACTAAATTAAAAACACCTGGGTGCAGGGAATTGCATCCTGTCCTTTTATCCCAAAGGTACAAATTGTAACCTCACAAAATTCTTCAATTCTCAAAACCTACACCATATCCATCCTACAAAAACCCATTCAAATACCTTACCTGCGGTAAAACCCTTAACGGGTGGGCACGCAGCAAAACCCTTCTGGCTATATACAGCCAGCCAGCACGTCATCGTCATGGTCATGGAGTTTGTCCATTTTCATAAAAACACTCACATCAACTCTCTCAAGATTGTTACATAACTACTGAGCGTCCAAAATGGTTGAAACTTTGGCAAGTAACTGTCAACAGATGAACAACGAAATTCACTAGCTTTCATTTACGAGTGTAAACTACTTTGTGTTTAAAAAATGTTAAAGTTTGAGATTAACATAAAACAATTGGCTAATATTTCATGTTTTATGATCAACTAATATATTTAAAACCTTATTAAAGCTGGTAGGCTGCTCACTACCATCTGGATTTCATATACTCCACCACTAATGGTTCCATAATGACTTAGGCGGCCATAGGTCGCTATTCGGCGTGCTAGTCCTACACGTGTTTTAGAGGCTGTAGTAAAAACTTATGTGTAATAAATACACGGCCAGTTTTACTTTATTTTCATAATTCCTTGCAGGATCACATAAAATATTTCTACTCTTACCTATACTAATTAAAGGAACTATTTTATTGCATAAAAATATACGGAGATTTCAAAGGTGGCATACCATTTTTAAAAGAACGTTTACGAATGTTTATGTAAACAGCAAAATTAAAAAAAAAATGAAATAAATACATGAGCCACGCCATGGCTGAGTGGTTAAACCGCTTAGCTCTCACCTAGGCGACCCGGCTTCGATCCCAGGCGACCGCAGAGTGGAATTTGTGGTGAACAACATGGCACTGGGGTGGGTTTTCTCTGGGTCCTCCGGTTTCCCCCGCCATCATTCCACTAATTGCTCCATCATTCATTCACCACAATTGATTGATATCTTTTATGTACGTGTATTTTTAATAGGTTTTGCTACACTTGTTTAGTTTTTAGAAAGTTTTATATCTGGCTTTTGCCATGACTAGTTTTTTAAAGGGCGCAGATGACCACCGTAGTTGAGCGCCCTTATATATATTTATCATCACTTGGGCCGACCCCAACCCTTATCTCATCTATCCGGTCAATATGCTTCGGCTAAAGTCTGTTTAGTTAACGTGTGTGCAGTTCGGACGCCTCCTTTGACAAACCCTTATAATCGTTTCACAACACCGGCCCTCCTTCTCCTAGTCCTTTCTGCAAGGTTGCCACCTTTCTCGATACGTCATGAGTATCGTGCAAGGTTTCGTCTAAATAAATTCTCTTATCTCCATTACTGCGAAACTTCCTTAGTTTTGATATATATATATATATATATATATATATATATATATATATATATATATATATATATATATATATATATACGAGGGCTGTTCAGTTAAGAATGATCACAATTTTTTTGACAACGTACCTTTACTCACCCTCATAATTTTGATGGTCCTTCTCAAAATAGTTTCCCCTGAATGCGATGCACTTGTCCCAACGTTTCTGCCAGTCTTCAAAGACATGCTGGAAACCATTTTTGAGAGATCCTTCAAAATCGCCTCCGTAGCCTTCACCACTGCTTCTCATAATGGATAATGCCTCCCACGAAGGCGTTTCTTCAAGTTAGGCAATAGAAAAAAGTCACATGGGGCTACATCCGGACTATAGGGAGGGTGAGGGATGCACTGCACGTTGATTTTTGCAACATATTCAGCAACAACATTGGCAATATGCGGCCGCGCATTATCGTGGTACAGCATCCAGCCTGCTTCATGGAAATGTGGTCTTTTGCTCCTGATATGGACTGGCAATGTTTTCAGGACATCCCTGTAGTATTGTCCAGTTACTGATGTGTGTGCAGGTACAACATGCTGATAAACCATTCCATGAATATCAAAGAATGAGATGACCATAACTTTCCCAGCAGAAGCAACCACTTTTGCTTTGGGGGGGGGGGGGAGTTGATGATGAAGGAGATTTCCACACTGAGCTTTGCTGTTTGCTCTCAGGATCAAAATGGTGTAGCCAAGTTTCATCAGCACTGATTACGTTTGAAAGAAACTCCGGATCATCCTCTAACATCAATTTTAACTGAATGTTAACCTACTAGCAGCGGTAGGCGATACTGAATATGTCTGAACTTTCCTGGTTCACACAGGCGGGAACCAGGATTACCAACAATGAAGCTAGTACGGCGTGTTTGTTTCACATTAAACTAAGAATATAGGTTTGAATTTTAGTGCGAAAAATTATGACGAAAAAAAATTATTTTATTGATATTCTACCTCACGTTCAAGAGGTCCCGAGTTCGAATCTCGGTCAGGGTGAGTTACCTGGATAAGGTTTTTACCGGGGTTTCGCTTATCCTTAAAGACGAAAGTCAGGTAGCTCTAAGCTCAAAGGATCCTGGACTCATTTGAGCATCATTTCAGCAATTCATTCATCGTCCGATATGACTTAGATAAACGTTTCTTTTTGTTTTCACACTTTATCGGCGTCTTTGGTATTCCTTTCGTCACAATTTTTCTTACTGAATTTCTTCCAATACGCAGAATTTATCAGGTTCATTGCAAGACCCCTTCCCAAGATTATTTTTCAGCATATATATGTGTTCAAAGCAAGCGCTTGAATTTGCTTAGAAAGAGTTCCCGTTATAACTTTGGTTTTTGAGGTTTATCCAGTAACATAAACTCGGCCCAGCAACACTTTCCAATTCATTCACACTATTGTCTTCACTTTGATTATTTTCACTTGACTGAAAGTTATCTACTACTTCATTTGCATTTACCACTCCATTTCCCTCCCACGGTCTCCACATCGTGACACACAACGAATTTCTGCACGTAATGAAACGGATCAACTGAAAGTTGGAACTTTGGCAACTGAGACTCCACGTGGAGTAGACATGCGACTGTCATTTCGAGAAAATCAGGGTTGCTATTGGTCCTTAACGACAGTGTTACATTTCTAAAGTGTGGAGATAGATTTATGACGGTCATTAGTGAATGGGAGGGTCCGTTTCCTTTGTGAGACAACTGCACTCGCGTTGACTAGACAGACTTTACCTCGCTCTGAGGTAGCCCAAGCGACTCCTTACACCAGCATTGATGAGGAAAGCAGACATAACAAAAAATAAATACATACTTTTGGATAAGTATAAAACTTGATAATTAGGTTCAGTAATTTCCAAAGATGCGAAAAGAATTATTAAGTCTTCCACTCCCTTGCATCAGCAAGATTGTATGTTGGCTTTATAAGAAATAGTTCTAATGGTTTTGACTAAAGTACAGTTTGTTTTACATGCTTCAGTCCTGATAAATTGTATACATATATGGAATATGTGACTTCCATGTCAACTTCTCTTCATTCTATTCAAATTCTGTATAATTTTTTATAAACCATAAAATATTAATACGAACCAATACGGACTTCTTTGAAACACCTAATTTAATTTTTTTGGGGGGAAAGGACTAGTTACAGAGATATTCGTTGTTTTAAATACAATATTTTGTCTTTATTGGAGTGATGTAGCCAAACAATTCGTTAAAATCAGCTTATAACAGGCTCAGGCGGTTTCGTAGAGATCTGGTTTCGATTCACGTGACCGAGCTACCTGACCAATGGGCTTTTCCTGGCGTTTTCCCGGGTCACCAGGCGAATGCTGGGTAGATTAATTCCATACCCCGAATTTCTTGTGTCTTCATTTCATATCCATTATCATTCCACATCATGTCTCATCTTGTTATCTCTGGCAGTGTAGAAGTGTCGGTGGGGGTCGGCGTTGCATGGCAGGATGATATGTATCTGGTAGGATGGTATCTGAACCCGATCTGGTGGGACCGTTTCTGGACCACAGAAGGGTAGGATGCCGGTTGTCCTGGACGGCCCAGGAGTTTCCAACTGGTAAAGGTGGAGTGATTCTGCACTGTCGTGACTCTTATGGACAGCCGCCTTCTATCTCTTCTCGCCTCATTGGGGTTGCCCCACTTGAGGGAATAGGTACATACAATAGACCAAGTTTGGGCCTCCAAGCCGTATCCCCTGTGTAGCGTAGTCCAGTCCCGCTCTTTAAAAAAAATGGCTATCACTTCTGCCTCTTATATACCCCTTTTATCAACAATGAAATATGTAATAAAATAATTTATGTAAGCGCTTATTCCTGTTAATATGAGGTAAATACAAGAATGAGATTGAGCCGACCGCTCCCCACTTTGCCGGCCGGGCGCTCTAGCAGCGTGTCGCCGTGTTTCCTGTTTTAGGCGCTTGCTGGCGCTAGGGTGCTTGAGCCGAGCCTTGCTCACAAGTGTCTCGGTTATCTTGAGTTAATTCGGCGTGAGGGCTCTCCGGCGGCAGGTGGTGAGTGGTGCTCTTCTACCATGGTGTAATTTTTAAATAAATTTTCTTCTTGTTTGTGGCCCGGGGCCTGTGCTCATAAATTCAGAACTGTTGGGAATTTAATATCCAAGGGACTAAACTCCTGGTTAAGGAAGAGATAAAACGATATATTTATATCAGCCTGTATGTCCTGATGGTGTAAAATAAAGGATACTTAGAACAGATCCAGAAATATTTAGTTAGGCATTTTTGAAAGAGGTACTCCTTCACCTAGTGTTAGGTGTTGCAGCATACCTTCCTAATTTTCTCCATCGGTACCTCTTTATCTTCCTGTCATCCTGTTTAATACGTTTAAGTTTGCACCTTTCCCTCTGGCTAGAATCGGCTCAAGCTTTTGCAGGATATTTGCAGAAAGTAATAGTAGCTTTAGTAAGTCATATGTCTACCACATTCGAAGTTTTTTGTGTTCTTACTTTTAATTGTGAAAAATATTCAAAACAAACTTGTATGTGTTATAGGCACGCGCACACACACATGGGAGAAGGCTAAGATGACAGCGTACTAGGTACTACAAAGTAGAGTAATGTGCAGACCAGACCTTGGTATTATGCACTCTTTACATGGCCTGGTGAGAAACTAAAGGAAGTGCATTAACATTTCAAAAGTACAGGTGGAGCCGCGGTAACCTGTAAAGCTCGCATTCGGGATGTTTCGGGTTCGACCGCCAATTTGATCATGGCGTTTCCTAGGTGAGAGGCCAATGTAGGGTGGTCCATCACTTCCTGTACCCGTAGTTTTCTTCATCATCTGTTTGAAAATTGGTGATGGTACCTGGGGTGTTGTCGGTCGAATCAGCTGTAGTTGTACTTTCGGTCTTCTCTGATTTAATGAAACATTCATAAGAAGTATTCCCGGTAGTTTTCCTGATATTCCGTTAAACAAGTACCCAAAGCATAAAGTATATTTTGTTTACTCTGCGCTCTTCAATTTTTATCTAATGTTGCCAACATAATTTACTCTTTACATCACGTTCGCAAGTAGTACTTCGTAATGGCAATTTTGATTTTTACAAACATCTACTTTTCTCAAAACATTATTTCTGTGCTTTCGGCCCTTATGGTTCTCAGCGCTCATTTGAATATCGTTTAAATCTCCGATGTTCTATTTCCATTCTACCTACAGAGATAAATGCAATAAAACATTTTATAGATGGTGTCTCTATTAACGAGAAGTAGATAGAATAAGCTACCAGTATTTTGTGACTAAAGCATTTATCAGGACCCTCTCCCCAGAAAGGATATCCAATGAGTTACTGTTTTTATTTAGCTGACTTCGGATGAAATAAAAATTTGTAACTACAGATTGTGTTTAGTTTGTTTGCAAGGATGTAGATTAATGTGAAGTAGGTATGTGATTAATGTAGATTATTTCTAACAGGTTTAAAAGTAGAACAAATGACATTAGATTAAGAGAACACCACATGTGGTACCTACGATGTAAATGTAGCAGTATTTTGTAAACACAAAGACAAATATTTTTCTAGCAGCCTTCATGTTCGCTCCATTGCCTTTATAGTGTTTGTTCACAAGCTCTCGGACTCCCGAACGATGGCATGCGGCCAGATAAACTTTTCTCACAAAATGTTGAACAGGAACTGAATTTAGCTCAACTGTGTTTGACAGTGGGCGTGCCTCACTACGACTTTTTAAATGGCTCATAATTTAAGGTTTAAATTTCCAATAACTGCAGCTATTTGGTGGCGGATCACAGGAAGTTCCTCGGCTCTACAAACATAAATAAACCCACGAGAAATGAAATGTTTCAAGATTTTCTCGTATATTACTTCGTTGAGCAACTCAAGAAAATGTTGGTAGGTGTGACCATTTAGTTGGTAGGTGTTTCTCATCCACCATACAGATTATTTCTGGTGCCGCTGGCTTGTCATCTGTTTATGAAATTGAATGAGACAGAAACATGATGAAGAAATTAAATACAAAATTGGGTATAATCTGTCTCAACCTAGTTTAATCCTGCTGTAAACATCTCGGTGGGAAGAGAGACAGAGACAGAGATATTGAAGTTGCAATAAGTTTTCTTATAATCCCTCGGTGAGGCGACTTACCTTTCTCAGGATGGAGAGTCGATGATCTCTCCAGCTTCCTTGTTACTGCGATGATGTAGACTTGACGATTCGCCGGCAGCTCCGTCGATGAGCTATGAACTCTGTAATCTAAGGCAGTAGTACGACGCCAGCAACGGAATGGTGGATGGTGGCAACAAAATTGATTTAAAACACTGCTTCACTTTTTGAGAATTTATTTTCTCACTGAATTATTACACAGCCGATGTTTTAAAGCATGATTTACAAATATATTTCCTGATTTTAAAGGCGTAGTAAACGCAACAGCCTGCCATTCATCATTTACGTATTCTCTTTTGCGACGCGTACTCGACGAGCCTTTTCACTGATTGCAAATCCGTAGATAAAATTACTTTTGTATCTTGCCGGAACCTAACAGTCCTCTTGCAATTTAATAGTGCGTCTGTGTCCGAGACGATATCTATAACACGTCTGACTACATCTAAAGATTCAGAAGGAATGAGACCTTTCACAAGCGAAGATGAAATCAAATTAAAATTTTTACTGAACTCGGATTGGTTCATTCTACAATGTCTTGTTGCTAAGGGACCAAAACTTGAATTTGATTGGCTTGACGTCAAAGTTTGAATTTCTGGACAGTTCTATAACATGGAATGATAATAAACCTAGGCAAACAAAGCCATCTTGGTTTAACCTTTTCATTAATTTCAGAGGGCCGTGTTAGCATTACATCTCCATATATGGAAATTTTAACGAATTTCTTGAATTATCTGAAAAATCAGCTTCAAAGTACAGTACTATGAGTAGTTTTCTTATCCCTGCTCTGCGCGAGCTAATTTCGGAGAGAGAAATGTCTGCAAATGTTTCGATTCTTATAAACGTAATAGCCCCACATTTTTATCTTCATTCCTATACCAGGCAGCTCTCTCACAACGAGGTCTGTATCGAGTTGAATGCTGATTAACATGATATTGTTTATAGTGTGGAGTTTCTTCTGATATTTAACACTGTACATCTAGCATACCTCACAAGCCCAAAGAACACTTATGTATATGCAATTTAAAATAGGTAAGCTGTTCATTATGGAGCAGGCCAGTGTTTAAGCCGAAATGAAAGACAATCGAGGCAAACCTTTAAAAAGAGGCGGGGGGCGAATGATCGCGCGTTGTTCGCGGTGCTTAAAGAAAGAAACCCGAAATCGTCTATAAAAAGTATTAAGGAAGAAACTGGTAATCTCCTTATGCCCGATTTCAGCAATAGATGTTAAGACTTAACACGAGTTTAGCAACAGTTAAAACGAAAATTGCATTTCACCAACAAGTGTTAGCGTAACACTCGTGTTAAATCTCTTGTTAAACTAACAAGCCAAATTTCTGCTGTTAAGTCCTTAACAATTGTAAATAGTCAACTCAGCTGTTGTTGTCGTAATAGAGGATGGCTTATGAGGAGAAATGATTTTGAGGATTTATGAGAAGAAAATTTTCTACGGAGGTATAGACTGTCGAAACAATTTGCTATGAAGATTACTGCGGAAGTACCAGAGAGGTTAGAACATGGATCAAAAGGAATATGCCGATCTCGCCTTTGCTTCAAGTATTAACAAACTTTGCGTTTTTATAATTCACATAATTATGTGCATGATACACTACCTCCCGTCTTGAAACGTTCAACTGACTTGCCCTTCTTCGCTCCTCGTTTTAAATTTACGTAATACTGAGTTAAAACATCCATCGAAAGGAATATGACGATCTCGCCTTTGCTTCAAGTATTAATAACTGTGCGATTTTATAATTGACTGAATTATGTGAGTACACTGTCCACCTCCCGTTTTGAAAAGTTCAAGACGCTTGCCCTTCTTCGCTCCTCGTTTTAAATTTACGTTATAATGAGTTAGAACATGTATCGAAAGGAATATGACTATTTCGCCTTAGTTTCAAGTATTAATAACTGTGCGATTTTATAATTCACTGAATTATGAGTAATTCACTGTCCACCTCCCGTTTTGAAAAGTTAAAGTCACTTGTCCTTATCCGTACCTCGTTTTAAATTTACGTAAACTGACGAAGTTGTTTGGTGCTTATGGTAGTGACACATGCATTTGAATTAAGTTCATTGCCAATATTTTCCCCGTGACATCTTTCTCTTTTACATTTACCGCATCCGTCGTCTTATTTTTCACTATATCCTTACACTTCGTCACCAATTCAATTAACAATTCTTTCTGCATCGATGAGAAATTTGTCTCACGGTTTTTGTTTACTCGCCATTTTTTTCAGCTGTGTGCACTGTGCAGACGAAATCTAAAACAGAAGCGCATCGCAGTACGTTCGAAAATAATACGACTCATCCATAGCCTTCTATAGCTGTAATACTTACAAGTTTCTTGGCGTTAACACGTGTTTGTTAACATTTTCAGAAACAGGTTGGTGAAATGCAAGAAATTTAACAGTAGTGTTTAGTGCTGTGACAATGGTTACGTTACATTTGTTAACGTTGATTTTAACATCTGTTGGTGAAATCAAATGTAATTGTTTAAAAATTATTTAAAAATTGTTTAAAAACAAATATAATTGTTTATAATCTGTGATCATTGTGTAATTAAAGCAGTCAGCATTAATATTACAACGCACAATTATTAACACCCGATACGTTTCATGTCTTTCTACGCATTCGGAACCCCAACACATTAAACTATTTCCTTCATCTTGGGCAGCAGAAATCAGCACGGTGACGTCACACGCTAATCTGCCTTTCGTTCGGGGCATATTTGGCGGTTAGAGCAGACAGAGCGGTCGTCACACCGCCATTATCTGTCTTCCCCAGGTATAGCACCTTCAATCTGTAAGCATTTGTTTCTGATGAGAGTGAGATAAGAAAACTGTTGACACATTACCTGATGAAGATGTTATTTAATAAGGTTGTGATTTGGCACATTCATTTTAAATATTTCTATTAACAGCTAATACTGTAATTTTGTAAACCAATGCATTTTAAGCAAGCCAATCAGCTCTGAATGCTTCATAACCTACAGAATTATGCGTATAATTTCTCCAGTACTATAAGAATTCACAAATCGTATTTCCATACAGACGTCTGTCTACCTGCTTTGATTCTGTAGGTATTCAGAACGACCCAGCTTCCGGTATTCAGTCGCCTCTTCGTTGGTTATCTCTCTCGCGCTCATGGGCCGAAATATAATCTGACCGTTCTTTTGTATTAAGAACGTATAACAAAACGAGTGTGTTGGCACAGTTTCATCACACTGTTGAGCAAGATATGCAACTGTTGCCTCGTGAATCACTAAATAGCGCGCTAGAGAAGTGGTATTGGGGATTTCGGCTCTGGGAAATTCTTAAATTCTTTGTAACTTAATTTACTTTAATAAGTCGGACATACGTTCAAAGAAATACATGCACAATTGTAGTAGTCGTGTGAGTGAAGACAACACAAAGAAGAGAAATCAATACAGTTAATATTTACAATGGTTTGTTTGCTGTCACAGCGTCGCCGTAACATCGAACCCAGATAAATGGAGTCACGGGTCATAACACGGGAGAATATCTGAAAGGCAAACACCTGCATTCTATTTGAATAATGGAGGTCAAGCCCCCTTGCTATTGGCCCGTTTCCGCAATTGTTATTTAGCCCTCCCGTAAAGTGAGTCATACTGGTTGTGTACAATGCCCCGTAGGTCATCCTTGCTGAGGTCCTTGCTACCAGAACTTCAAAACAAATGTCTTTTTCATTAAGAAAACTGAGATTGTCGTACTCTGCCATCAGGGACGCAGTCTTAAACATGCTTCTCGGTAACGGAATCTTGATTTCGATTCCCAACTGGTTCATCCATTGATTTTGAGTTTTCCCAAGTGGCCAGGGAAATGCCGCGTGATTCATTTTGTACCAGAATTCCGTTTCCATTACTTCCTATCCTCAATATTTCCTTTGGTTTTAAGACTGAAACTATCAACCTAGGTGTAAGACAGGGCTGCCCAATGTTGCCAGCACTTTTTAAATTTGTATCGACGCAGCAGTTGCCGAATGGCAAGCTCAGTTGAGAGTAGATTTTAAGTTAGGTCGTACAATCTTAAATACAGTCCTGTTTACAGATGATCAGGTCATTCTGGCAGATACTGTAGACAGATTACAAATAGCTTAGTACCAACTCGACAAAACAATGTCAAAGTATACTTTTATCATTTCAGCAGAGAAAACGAAAGTGATGGCTTTTATTGGTAAATACCCAACACGGTCCAAAATGCTCTTCAAAAACAAAATACTAAAACAAGTTAAATATTTTAATTACTTAGGCTGTGATATTTCCAATGAATGTGACAGAGATCTAAAACAAAAGATCTATAAATTTCAAAATATATGTGGCACTATAAAACGAACATTGAAAAACAAAACAAGAAGAGATACCATATTAAAGTTTTATAAAACTATAGCAGTGCCTGTTATATCTTATGGAGTCGAGACCTGGACCTTGAACAGAACTGATAAAAGAATAATTGAAACGGCTGAAATAACATTTTTGAGGCACGTAGCTGGCTGTAGTCTTAAAGATCACGTTAAAAGTGAAACAATAAGAGAACAACTAAAAATATTTACTTTAAATGACAAACTCAGGGAGTACAACCTGTAATGGCAAGATCATCTCTCTCGAATGCCAGAAGAAAGACTCACCAAACAGGCCTTGCAGTATAAACCAGTTGGTACTAGAGATGTTGGAAGACCACGGAGACGCTGGGAAGATCCCTTCTGAGCCGAAACAGACCTATCTTGAAGGTTGATGATGATTTAATTTGTGTGTTTTTGTTTCATATACTTCAAAGTAATAGAAACAGGCCACGGCGATTAGTACGTTGCAGCGGAACCCTTGAATTTGCTTTCTGCGGCTCACCTGGAGCCTATTGCTGGCGCTTGTTCCATTCCGGAGTGGTGCAGGTGTCAGCATTAGTATGGCGCTTGTTCCATTCCGGAGTGGTGCGGCTGTCAGCATTAGTATTACTCCGGAATCTTTAGATACCTCCATAGACCACTTGGGTCTCTCCATAATCCCTTCCTCGCTAAGGTTCATGTTGGAAGAACAAAGGGCTTACTACGGTGCTGTGATCTGCGGCCTGGAGGCCACTCTGGTTAAACAATACTAGTCCTAAACCTACAGAACTTTCACAATTAGTTTTAACCTTTCTGCTATTTCGGCAACTTTATTTGGATAATTTTTAAGTTTTAGAGCTTACATAACTTTTAGAATTTGCTGCTTAAATTCAGATCACAATTAACGGTATAAGTATGAGCTGAGAAAAAATAGAAGAACCGCACTTGATACTACATTAGTTATTAGAAAAGTAATGATATGAATATTTCAAAATGATTAATATTACGAAACAAATTATTTGTGTATTTAACGAGCATTAATCTTTTCTCGGCGTAACCTCCCGTGTATGAGTTATGGTTTCCCAGTTATATAAAATTTGTTGTATGACTTCGTTCTTATATAACATTGGTTGTATAACGTAATGGATTTCTCAGGCTGTTCACAGAAAATTCAGTAACTAGATTTGTTAAAGTTGCAGCAATGAGATCAAACTCCTTAGCATTTCTGAGAAAATGAATAACGTAAAAGGTGTTTTGTATTGGCTCGATTCTGTTGTAATCTGCGCGTCCTTTCTTTGCAATATATTGACTTTTTTGTAGTCTTTCCACTTTTTCAGTGATTGCCTTTAGTTCCTGTTAAATTCCTCCGAATTCTTTATCTTGCCATTGCCCTTCTTCCAGTCCTCTTTTCTGCATTGCTTTATTAAATTCATCCATCCATGTTAAGCGTGTCCTTCCTCGTATTCTTCTTCCAGGAGCTGTCCAGTTAATAACGCTACATTGTAATCTTTCTTTCTTCATTCATTTTAGGTGTCTATACCATTTAATGTCCTTGTTTCTAGCCTATTAATTGCCGTTTCTTCTGCATCCATTACTAGTCTTATATAATCATTCCTGATATGATGAATTCTTTATATTCTCGTACTCCTTCTTAATAATCGGTTGCTGTTTCTTCTTGTAATCTTATTATTGATACCATTAGGACTTGCTTCGTAAACATATGCAAAATAATATCGGTGTTTAAGGTTATTGTGTTGTTTATTTCACATATATGGCATAGCTATTGAATGATTAAACCAGTCACATTCGCAAGCAACTGTAACGATAAATAATTTAATATCTGACACAGACGATAGCCCCTTTATATGTGGTAGTATTTTAGATCCTCTGAGTAAAGGAACACTAACCTACAGAAGCCCATTTGGAAGCGGATTATGTCATCTTTACATAGAAGCACAATACACATATGCCGGACACGGAGTTGGTCGAAAACGAACCTGATGGCAAAATTTGTTATTCCTTAGTGTTGTATATTGGAGTTTAACATGTCTCAGATATTTAAACCTGAATGGAAAATCCAAAAATCCCAGCTTAGAACGCCCTTCGTATAATACCATCTTCAATATACTATAAGAATGTGTAGCAACTTAAGTACCAATATAGAGGATCATTTCTTGGATGTCCACTTTAATTCAGATGTAGCTTGCCGAACGCCTAGTACCACGGGCGCCTTTAGTGGTACTATACCGCTTGCAAAAGTTAAAGGCATATGAACACTGGCCAATGCTCAAGCGGAGCGCTGTTGCCAAGCATAGTACGTGCACCTGCAGAGCTTCCGTTTATATAAGAGCAGTTTTAGCCGCCAGCAAAGGTTTTCGCTATTCTTCCCGTAATTAAACAACACATTAAATATTCCTAAAGCATTAAGATCTTACCTTGACACACGCCACAGGAGTGGAACAGCAAGCATGGTTTCCAATCCAGTAACTCGCTTTCCGACTTCATGGATCTTTCCCGGAGTTTGAAACACAGGCACGCTCCCTTTTTCTAAGGATGAAGCTGCTTCACTACAAATTCGTGACACTGTGCACACACTACCTACACCACAAGGTTACAGAGCTGATTGCTGAGATTTTGAAAAACCTACAGTTGCTCTATATCCTGTAATAAGAGAGCTTTCGTAAAAACTTGTTCATATTAAATATAATTTTTCTGTCCTGAGAATGAATCACTTCACGTTTGTTGATCGAAGAATCACTTGTCCGAGCTTCGAGGTACATGTTCACGCACTCGGATCACAAACACTGGAAAAATATATGTGTATAACAATAATTTAATGTAATATTAACAATAATTCAGCTGGAGTTCAAAAAACGACTTAACGATGTCATTCACTTTAACAAAACGACACCTCCACTCTGAAACCGAACTGAAAATTAACTCTGTATCAAACTGCGTGACATCTGTTTTAATAATAGGTGCATTATTTATTTACGCTTGAGATATATGTAATGAGGAAAAAATGGTGTTGTTTTTCAGGCTTATCTGTGTTGAATGGATGGATGTTGGGTGTATTCATAATCATGTGAAGATAAAAAGTGCATCGCTCACGTTCTAAGTATCGTAGATACAGGATTTTTGTACGGTCATGATCAGAAAATAATATTGTTTCTTATTATAAGGTTAGCATCTGTAGTATTCAAATATGTATCCGTAACATTTAACCATAACCATGTCAAAGATAAGACGTGAATCGCTTGTGTTTTAAGTATCGTAGATACAGGATTTTTGTACGGTCATAATCAGAAAATAACATTCTTTCTTATTATAAGATTGGTATCTGTCATTTTTGAAACATTTATCCCAGCGTAATTAATATAATGTTCTCAGTTCAGGCACGCGAGATGCGTGTACCACATTCGGCAGCGCTGCTAGGAGGAGCAAGCTTAGTATTGGCTGGAGTCTGCAGTACGGCCCGCGTCATATGCCTTTAACTTTTGCGAAGATTATATTTCAAGACGCCTTGTCGATGTCCCTTTTTATTTATGACATACGTGATCCATTTGGCAAACTTTGTACAGAAAATAAACGGATTTGCTGGCTTATTGTTTTTAGTTGAGTTCTTGAGGCTAACAAAAAGACCAAACTTTGTAATGAATTAAGCAATTATAGTTGCATTTTGCTTATAAGTGTTATTGTATGCCACAAAAATTTAATTTTTAAAAAGAAGGAGCATTCATTGGAAATTTTGTTTGCAGACATAGTAAATAGACAAAGAAAGCAGTTTTAAGGAATGTACTGGCGTTTTACCTGCCAGTGTAACAGTAGCTCCATATCACAGTTTATATTACAGTTCAAAAATAAAATGTCGGTTGTATACATGTTTAATATAGATCTTTGAAGGATTCAAAGCTTTCTGGAAATATACCACATATGGATCACTTTTAGTTAAGTGGCTGGTCCAAATGTCACAAATGTGGGTACGTTAGTACTGCTGTAGTTCAGTACTGCCTCGTAGCAGGACTACCGGAACTGATGCCCGTGACACACTTAGGACGTCGTCCTCTGTGATCTTATTCACGGGATTGTAGGTTCAGACCTGGAGGAGGGCTATGGATTTTTTTCAGATGTAAACATCCTTAGGAAGGGAAGGAAAGCAGGTGGTTTCGTGTCATAGATTTAATCACGTAAAAGTCTCCAAGAGATCTCAATATTTCAGTTTCCACTTTGGGACTATTTGAATTTGTTGTTATAGCTGACTACTGCAAATATTTACACTTTGGTGCAGCAGATTTTCTGCCACTTCTAGATTCAACCTTTTGCACACTTGCCTGTTATTGGCTCGGGTCTCGATGTAGAACTGTTAAAATAGAGGGACTCATTCCACTTTCCCTCTGTGTTCCGGAACACTCATAAGAAATGATTGATTGGTATTTACCTGAGTTCTGCCCCAACGCCGAGAAATCGAAGACAAAAGAGCAGCCCTTTCTTCATATTGCTTCCTTAGAGAACAGGATGTCAATCGGTTTTGTGCCCAAGGAAAGGTTCTTTAATTGCGAATCCAATCTCCTACTTTCTTTTACCTTTTTTTTTTTTTTCCTTTGTCTTGGTATATGAAGCATTTCTCTTAATACAGAAAACTCTTTCTATTCGCAATTCATATTCCTTTCAGAGCACCTTCAATGTTCAATAAAAGTGCAAAACTTTAATACTAAAATGTAGAAAAAAATCGAACCTTTTTGTAATGTAACAGGTTATAGGTAATATTTGAAGCTTACTTTGCATAAAGGCTCCGTAGTAGCAGCGCTTGTCAAAGAGCAAACTCGGAAGTGTGTGTAGTCTATTCATATTGCATATAAGGTGTTCATATCAATAAAACGGAACCAACTCTTAGCACGCGATTTATTTCACATGGGAAAGATAGTGTAGATAGTGTAGATAAGTGTAATATAGTGTAGATAGTGTAATATTTCTGAGTGACTCAAGTTAGGTAGGAATCTTTGCTACTGGACTAAGTGGAGTAGCAAAATGTGTAGTGTTTAACGCCCACTTTTACTACATACGGCACTGCAGGCGGTGACACTGATGATGCATGAGATGAAGATGGAGCACCGGTGGAATGAGATGGCGGGGGAAACCGGAGATCCCGGAGAAAACCCGCCCCAACACCGTGTTGTCCACCACAAATCTCACTTTACGGTCGCCTGGGATCGAACCCGGGCCACCTTGGTGAGAGCCAAGCGGTCTTACCACTGAGCCACGGCGTGGCCCGTGGGGTAGCAAGGAATTCTACTCCAGCCAATGAATGATGTCACGATGCAAGACGCGATGAGTGTTGCGGTTCTTAGTTGTGATTTCACTTTATTTTAAAATGGATTATGTTAATCGGCATCTAAGGTATAAATTCTCGTTTTGAAGCCACATATCTAATAAATTACATATATTGTGTTTCTCCTTGAATGTCTTTAATTTACATCACTTTACTTAAATAAAAGCATTCGTAGGTACAAAAAATAATATAGTCCACCCAAAAATTCGAAATAGAAATTTTACAGGAAATACACATTTTGAGGGCTAGAGAGCACATGAAAAGCAATTTTATAAAGTTGTGAACAACACAACTAAAAGTCAAAATGTCGGAGGAATACAAAATTTCGTATTCAACATCTTAAAAAGAAAAATACTAAACGAAAATTTCAAATAAATTCACTCCATCCCAAGCTACGTTCAGCTGGAATATTTTTCGTAAAATGTTTCTCCAAAAATTTGACGAAAATATCTTGTGTTTAAGATATTTGTATTACTGAGGAAATGTTCTAAGAATAGCCTGTGATGTCTTTCTTATGCTGAATGAACTTTATATAATTAAAATAGCACACAAAAGGTAGACCTGTTAAAGCACACATTATGCCAAGTACATTTTTGTGGCGTTGACTGCTTTAGAGATATTCGTTATTGTTAAAATTTTCAAATAGTTTATACTGTTTAGAAGTATTATCTCCCTTCGTTCCTTGTTAAGTTTATGCTTCCGTAGAAGTATTATCTCCTTTCGTTTCTTGTTAAGTTTATGCTTCCGTAGGAGATGTTCCGATTCCTCCACCCGCCTGCGGTGCCGTATGCAGTAAAAGCGGGCGTTAAACACTACACATTTCATTTTTTTCGATTCCTCCACGGCTCTGGTTGGAATGCTGCGGACCCGTAACACTCGTGGTACTTCTAACGTTACTGAGGTAGCTACAAAGTAGTAATGAATATAAGGCAGAACTAGGCGTGGCTGTTCTGTCGCTACTAGCCATTGCGGTGCGTGCAACGTTGTACAGTTAGGCACGCATGCTGACTGGCTTTGCCGAACCATACGGCTAATTTCTTTGCGCGCTATAAATATACGAATTACAAAATTATTTTGCTTTTCCCACGTTACAGAGCTATTTTTTTTTCTGAGATTACTCTCCAAACTCCAGTTTGTAGCACTTCTGGTTTCGGAAAGATAAGGGCCTGACTAGAAAGAAAAGAATAATTAACTCTCCACACACGTGTTATGCTGCAGTTGCATTCTGTACCCTGCATTCAGTAAAGTGGTGCTCTTGTAAGAGTGCACACGTGCTTTTTAAAGTTACTAAATATACCGCTTAGCAAGCCTAGTACTGGTGCGCCTAGTAGTAACTGCGAAACAACAACAGGAACAGGAACAATATTTCTAAGAGGGATAAGAGGTAGGGAAAAGGGAATTTGTAAATTGTGTGGGGGGGAAAGAAAGCATAGAACACTATGTAACAGAATGTGCGAGGAGGTTGCAATGTGGAGAAAAATGGTTTGGGAAGAAAAATGGGAGAAAGTAGAGAAGAGGATAGTAGCTATAAAAATGTAAACGGGAAGGGAGGAAAAGAAGGTAAGAAGTATTGGTGAGTTCTTGGAGAAAGTAAAAGAAAAATGGGCCAGAAATGTAAAGAGTATAAGAAAGGAAGATAAGGGGGTGGGGTAAGAATGGGGCTAAATTAAGTAACAAGGAGACATGGAGGTTAAGAGCTACCTGGCAGAGCAGAAGACCAGGGTGTCATGTAAGCCAAGGTACATTGTGGATTGTGCACAATAAATAATCTAATCTAATCTAATCAAATGGTGTAAAAAATAGGCCTGCTCCCATGAAGGGTTAAATAACGTAGGAGTAGAAGTCCTTTAGCCATACATACGTCCATACACAGGTAAATAACGAGCCTATACTGATCACCCCATAAGCTAACAGGTTGCTCCTCTCTGCCCTCCCCTCCCGCACTATAGTGCATTCGCTGGTGCACTGCTTACCCAATACCCGATTTAGCGCATCATAAGATCTTTTTAATTCACAGTGGTGGGGACTTCCAAATATGAATATTTTAAACAGATTTTGTTTGGCCTCTTTGGCCATACATTCTGCATATTAATGCCAATCTGTTATGCTGAACTTGTTGAAGTATCATTGCACACAAAAAATATCATCAGTTTAATTTCTTTCTTCGATATTTCCCCTTTGGATGGTGAAGTTATATTTTCTATTTTGTCAACAAACAAAAAAATGATGTTAACGACATGACAAGTAATACTGAAATGGTAAATTAATTTCTTTCTACTTTAATTTCAAGTCCAAGCCCTTCAAGCATTTTTTATAATAGAACCGGAATCTTGCCCGGGGGCGGACCGCGCCTAGGCTCCAGGGCTTGGCCCGATCCCGTGCAGACTTCTCGTGAAGATGCCCTTGAAACAGTAAATCCGTGTGAAAACTTCTCAAGGAAAACTGAGAAAGTATAATTACAAACGAAGACACCTTCGGATTAAAATTATACTGTGGGATTTATCAAAGAAAACTTATGCAACTAACTGATGGTAAACAAAACAGAAGAGATGAAAACCTGGAAACTGAAGGATGTCCTTAAACTGACCTCTTGCTATGAAGTTAAATTATGTATACATGTGTGTGTGTATGTGTGTGTGTGGGAGGGGTATGCGTCTTTCTAAACAACCTCTCACCCTTTCATCATCTCCAAGTGAATACCCGGATTATCTCGTACTTAACCTAGAGAAATCCTAAGTCCAGAGGTGATGCTTTCATTTCAGATGCAGCTCTTTTCTCCAGTCAAGTTTTCCATAAAATACAAAAACACATCGTGTTACATTCACCTAGTTTTTTCTACCCCCTCTTCTAAAACACTGATCTAATCTCTGCTTCATGAAAAACAAGTTAAAAAATTTGCATAGTTTCGTCATACATTTATTTGAACAATAGACTCTTGAGCCTGAAGCTATGACTAAAAATTTATAAAGTGGATGTATATATGATAGCTTTAACATTCATGGCCTGTTTTGACCTTTCAAACATATAATCGATCTAACAGTTCAAAAAATAAACATAGGTACATTGTTAAAAAGCTCAAACCAAAAACAATTATCTATATTTTAAATACTTTCAATGACATCGTACATTTCGAAGTTATTCGTTGTTATTATTTTGAATTCTTCAATTCTTTATAATCTTTTGTATTGCCGTCACGTACCGATACCATGAAAAGAGTGGTCGTTTCAAGATTTGCCTAGAGCGCCCTCTTTTTATTTCACTATCCCTTCGGACTCCTGTATCACCTTTGCATCTACAGTGTGCGTCAAAATATACAGTACTGGAAATTATGTTGCTCTTATTGCCGTTACCTTACTATCGAGATGATAGTGTAAATGTTCAAAATGTGCTCAATTGCGCTGTAGGCATTGCGCAGATTTTCCAACATATTCCGGAGCGCAGGTTGCTGCAGAGTCCCGAAGAACGAGACGATCTTCTGGCATAATGTTGTTGTGAGCTGTTTGGCGATTGATAAAACCGTCCAAGTAATGTGACTTTCGTCGGAGAACCACACGTTGAACAAGAAGTATGGATCCCCCCTACACCATGGACAAAATCGTGCACAATATTCTACACTGACATGCCTATCGTGCTCCGTCAGTCGTTGCCCAGCCTGTTTCGGTACGGAAATCCACCTATGCCTGTAAACAATCGTCGACGTGACGTATTGCTTGCACTGATTCTCGTCAGAGGGAAGGGTGCAACATTCTTAACAAATACAACGGGATGACAGGAAGGCAACAAGGAACCGATGGATTAAATATAGAAAGGTATATGGCAACACCTATCACGAGGCGATTTTTTTTTATTTTATAATTTACGTCCTCCAACGTTAAGTCATATCGGTCGATGAATGAAACGGGTGAAATGACGCTCATATGAGTCCGGGGTCATTGGAGCTTAGAGTTACCTGACATTCGTCTATCAGGATTAAGGAAAACCCCGAAAAAAACTTATCCAGGTAACTCACCCTAACCGAGATTTGAACTCGGGACCTCTTGAACGTGAGGCAGACACGCTACCCTCTACGCTTACCGAGGCGGGCGCGAGAGGAAGGTGTGCCCCTTTCTGCATATGCCTAACCAAAAATATCGGTGGATCTGTTTTAAATATTATTTAATTTCACCCCTTCGTTTATACAGGTTAATACCCTTTCTTTGATTCTTTCCTTAAAATAACTAAGTCCCACTAAGATATTAAATTGCCAACAGTACTCCGATCTTACGAGCACAAGTCATCAGGCCAGAAACATGTTAGATTTAGATGGCCGCCACTTACCCCTTACCGGCCAGGTGAGCCACTTAACGCCGACTGACACACTTGAGAGGAAAGCCGGCTCGTGTACCCAGCGCCACCAGGTGCTTAAGGAAACAAACAGCGGTAAACTCGTCAAGTGAACGGGAGTGCAGTTCCGAGTCAAAGGAACCTGAGCCGCCCGCCCACTACTGACCGTCATAAATCCATCTGCACACTTCAGAAATGGAACACTGTCGTTGAGGACCAATAGCGACCCTGATTTTCTCGAAGTGACAGTCGTATGTCTACTCCACGTGGAGTCTCAGTTGCCAAAGTTCCAACTTCTGGTTGATCTGTTTCATTACGTGCAGAAATTCGTTGTGTGTCACGATGTGGAGACCGTGGGAGGGAAATGCAGTGATAAATGCAAATGAAGTAGTAGATAACTTTCAGTCAAGTGAAATATATCAAAGTGATGACAATAGTGTGAATAACTGGGCCGAGTTATATTACTGGAAAAGCCTCACAAAACAAAGTTATAACGGGACCTGTTTCTAAGCAAATTCAAGCGCTTGTTTTGAACACATATAAATATGTGCTGACAAATAATCTTGGTAAGGGGTCATGCAATGGACCTGATGATAAATTCTGTGTATTCACAGAAATACAGTAAGAAATATTGTGACGAAAGGAATACCAAAGACGCCGATCTAGTGTGAAAACAAAAGGAAACGTTTCTCTAAAGTAGATAATTTCACATGCGTTTTAATTCGTCGAGAAATTTATAGATTCTATGCAAAAGGGGGAGTGTCCACCTTAGACGAATTGGTTGCACATTTGCAAGAAATTTGTGATTTTCCTTATCGGCACTGCACTTTGCGCGGTCTCCTAAAGGATGTTTTGCAGTAATGGACATAAGATAATTTATTTAGACGAAACCTCGTACGATACCCATGACGTATCGAGAAAGGTGGCAACCTTGCAGAAAGATCTGGGAGAAGGAGGGTCGGTGTTGTAAAACGATTATAAGGGTTCGTCAAAGGCAGCGGCCGACGTGCACACCAGTTAACTAAACAGACTTTAACTGCAGGCTAGGCCACCCGACCGGTAAAGCAGTGAGCGGTCGGCTCATGCTGATGTTTAATTTCAGGGACGTTCGCAGAAGACTTCTCTTTGGAGACTGCAGCACCTGATTGCGGACACGTCCATGATTTTCATTTGTGGGCACACCTTCCCTTGCGTTGACACAATACACCACCCATACGACGACATTTTTAACAACAGATACCATAACTGTGTTGCTAGGTGCTAGCTTATTGAAGTGTTCACGATACTGTTCCGCCACTAACTTTAAATTCGGCCAGCCTTGGTAACCGTTTCCGTAAGAGCGAAAATAATACTCCATTATAAACACTTTTTCCTCCACCGCGAGGCATATTGTCACTTCCAGTCACAGAGCACAACGTTCCTTACACAACTATCATTGCGACGTAACAACAACCAGACGCTCAGGCGTGCGCATGCGCACTGCGCGATAATGGGTACTGTATATTTTAGCGCATATAGTAAAACAAAGTGTGCAGTTGAACTATATATGCAAAGGGCTTTCGTGGTCTGCATTAAATGCATAGAAATATGAGCATTTGACAAAAATGGTAGAATTACAGTTTACCACAGGAAAGAAAGCCTCCGGGGACTGAGACGCAGGGGGGTTGGAGTAGGTTCCCACACCCTCGCTGGACAGGTTTATGACACCCCATGTCAGTTCAGTTACAGACCATTCAAAAACATTCTAACGGCTTCTACTTTTGTGAATAAATCTTCTCGGTTTTAGTGTACAGAGTGAATAGGGCGCATGTTTTTCCTTTTTTTTTCTTTCTTTTAACGGTTCTACTCCTAATGTAGCATGCGCTCTCGATCATACACATTCGCTGTCCTTATCCCACTGTGTAAGGGATTGGATTGGAATTTCATTACGGAGGGGATTCGGTACGTAGGTCACCATGCTGGGCCAATGTTCCTTTGCCCCCAAGTGGGGGAACCCCCGGGTGGAAGGATGAGGCAAAGGAGACAGAGCGTGGCTGACCCAAAGAGCCACGACAGTAGAGAGGGCAGGGTCCCTACAGTGTACTTGGATACAGACTTCCCCCGACAGGCCAGGACAACGAACACGCTCCCCTACCGCGGGACAGGAACGAGCCCAGCAGCCGAGCCTCAAAGGTCCCAGGCTGGCGGTCCCGAAATGGTCCCAGCAGAGGAGCGAAGACCGGCAACTGACCTATCGGAGGAGGAAGTAGTTTTCCTCAGAGCATATCATCCCGTCATGCACCGCCGAGACACCCGCCGACACTTCTACTCTGAAAGAGACCACCAGTTGAGAGATGATGTAAAATGATAATGGAGATGACATGAAGGGACAGGAAATTCGGGGGATGTAATTAACCTACCGAGCATTCGCTTAACGCCCCGGGAAACCCCCGAGAAAAAACCGTGGGTCAGGTAGGTCAACAACGAGAATCGAAACCGGGTCTCCCCAATGGAGGCCACAGACGAAAGCGCCTGAGCCATCCCGCTCGGTCACTGAGTAAGGATGGCACATTCCTTTCAGGGATTTACTTTGCGTTGGTGGACAGTACACAAAATTAAACGTTAGTGCTTAAAGGTAGTCAGGAATGCAAGATTTTGGAGGTTAATTCCTAAAAGATCCAATGAACACCAGAACCTTGTGAAGACACCTAAAATAAAACTTCGTGTGTACATTTTTCACTATGTAATTTCTGTGAGTATAAAAAATGAAAGGGAAGCGGTGCAGTACGTTTAAAGACATTCCTGTAAACATGGCTTTGTTACAGCCCAGATTTAGATTTTCTCGAATGCTGAAGTAGAATCCAGGGAAACAGAGAACTGGTTTGAACAGCATTTGGAAATATCCAACTACCGAATTCCTAACCAAATTCTGAGTGTGATTCCAGAGAAAAAAAACTCAAGGACAGAATGAAGTTGAAACAGGTTTTAAACTAAATCCAAGAAATAAAGAGCAGAGGTACCTTGATAGAGGTCAGTGCTATTGCCTATAGCTTAGATCAACTTGTATCAACTTGTGAAACAGTTCCAAGCAACTTCTATCAGTCTGCGGCGTGGATGCTAGAAACTGGACTCTGAGGTTTAATCTTCCCGTTAGTAATGGAAAACAAGGTCGATAATAGATAATTTAAACAAAGGAATGCTTACTTACATTTATTTTGGGAATGTAAATATTAACTCCTTGAATCTCTACTGAGATGTATTGAATACTTACATAATGCTTCGTGCCCAGAGCTTAAAAGATGACTCTTAGATGTTACCCGGAATGAAATACAATCATCTTTTCCACCAGATTTGCCATAAAACTTAATTTGTATGAGACGTTTATCAGGAGGCCCTACTTTGTAACTTGTTATAATATAAAATCAAGCAAAAACCTATCGATAGATCAAAGAAATTAAGGTGAGAAAGTACTGCACTTGGGGTTAAAATTCACTTTTTTATTTTTACATTTTATTATAATGTCATCCCCCTAGTTAAAACGTTCATTGCAGCAATATTTTATACGTAATTTGCTAATTATATTAGTGGGTGTTAAGCTTTTGCCACGCCCCTTTTCGTCAGCTTTCAGAAAATCGATCATAACTTCTGTAATACTGAACTGATAATTCTAAACTAAGCCTTGTTTTGTAAGGTATCTTTCTAACTTTCTGCTGGTACCACTGTAACTCCAATGGTGCTAGTTTTTCTTTTGTCTTTGGTTGTGTATCTGAACAGTTATTTGTTCTGAATAATATTTTGAACTAGTTATTGGTGAATATATGATATGGGTAGGTCAAAAACATTTTGTAAGAGAAAGTTTACAGGCAATGGTTTTACTAAAAACAGAACAGTAAATGTGAAAAATATAAATAGAATAGACAATGCAATCACATGTAATATTGAGGTTAGTAGGCCCAGTTCAACAATACATGTGCTAATCTTGATAGTAGTTATATACAAAAATTGATGAGCTGCGAGTCCTGAAAGCAGATAAAATAGTTGAAGAACTGGCCAAGAAGGCAAGAAAAATGAAGAGGAACTTGAAAAGAACAAGTGAGAATACAGAGGGTCAAGACTATGTAGCAGGAATGTTCTGACTCATGTGAGAAGTCAGTAATCAATATATAAACTTTAAAGCTGTTTTGAAAGGGTAGAGCCAGACTGAAAAATTCGATGCCATAGCCGGGATTTGAACCACGGATCTTCTGGTTCAAATCCCGGCTATGGCGTTGAATTTTTCAGTCTGGCTCTACCCTTCCATAGTGCGTCCTACACACGGCTAGTGTGAAAGAACAATTAATTTCCATTAATTGTCCTAATAGTGGTCCGAACTATAAAGCCCGGGCCTTAAAGTACTTACAGCATAGTAAAGTCATCATTAAGGTAGTTGTCTCATGTGTTTATGAGAACTCCTAGTGGTTTACCGGGAAGAACACGAGTCAGTTGGAGAATTTAATGTCATGTTGGCACGTTGGCTATAGTAGGTCAAATGGTTAGAGCGGCTGGATGGAAACCAGAAGATCCGTGGTTCAAATCCCGCCCATGGCATTGAATTTTTCAGTCTGGCTCTACCCTTTCATAGTGCGTCCTACACACGGCTAGTGTGAAAGAACAATTAATTTCCTTTAAAGCTGTTTTACTCAGTTTCACATATTTTCAGGTTCCGGTAGACTTATCTACCAAAACATGAATTTTTTGTGTGAATTAAGCAGACTCATAAGAATAGTAATAAGAAGGGCTTTTTCTCTGAGATTCATAATACTTGTTTAAATATATATATATATGTATTTATAAATATATATATAAATATATATAAATATATATATACTTTTAAATTTCATTGCTGTTTATAATAAAAGCTAAGAAATTATAACAAATTATCAGTACAAAATTTTCAAATAATAATAGGTATCATTAAAGATATAGGATTTAAGAACATGCCTGAAAATATTCATTTACATATCAATAATAATTTCTTAGTAATGTGCAGCCAAAAATCATGGAAATAGCCTTGTGGAGATAGGCAATTCCTTCTCACCTTAAATCGGTTTCTCCTCTACGTTGTTTTAAGCACCAACAAATTGTACCATTCCCTTTGAAATTTCCTCAGAGTCGTGGTTTTCGTAGTCTACTACAACTTACATCGAAGAGACGTAGCATCCGTAATACGTGACTTAACCCTGACCTACATCACATTGTTACTGTGTTCCAGTAGTTGCATTTTGCACAGAAGTGAAACAGGTCAACTTTCAACCACGAAGCCTTTCACGTAATACTAATGCTGAGATATTATTTTGTAAAATTAAGACGCTGCTAAAATTTATCAAGGCTTACCTCACTAGAGCTTTGATTTTATGGATAAGTCTGCAAATAGAATAGAGCTGATTTATCAAGAGGAAATCAAAATTCAAGTAGCATTTAATTTACTATCTCACGATTAAAAGAAAATGTATAAAACTTACAAGAAATAAATGCAATAGAACTTTAACTTACTGAATTAATAAAACTGCTTGCCAACACTGTTTTTGTTTGTGTTATTAGGTGTCACGCTATTTTATGAAGTTAACCTTGAATATCTAAGCATACCAAAACAAATAAAACGACTGCAAACAAACTGATAGATGCGAGGGAGTTGATAAAAATGGACATAGGCGTGACGTGATAAAAATAGACAAAGGCGAGCGAGGTGTTAAAAATGTGGAATGCGAGTAAGGAGCCTTGATTGGTAGAGACATTCCGCTTCCCGCGTCTTATGCTTTTAACAGTAGTAAGAGTGGAATAGTTATTTTAAGTTGTCTAAAATCCGATTTCTTCAATTCATATTTTTATGCTCAATGCAGAAATAGGAAGTACAGCATTTTTATATAAAAGAAGGAGTAGAGTGGTAATAATAATAATAATAATAATAATAATAATAATAATAATAATAATAATAATAATAATAATAATAATAATAATAATAATAATAATAATAATAATAATAATAATAATAATAATAATAATAATAATAATAATAATAATAATAATAATAATAATAATAATAATAATAATAATAATAATAATAATAATAATAATAATAATAATAATAATAATAATAATAATAATAATAATAATAATAATAATAATAATAATAATAATAATAATAATAATAATAATAATAATAATAATAATAATAATAATAATAATAATAAAGATGATGATGATCTATTCTGCTGCTGAGGTAATAAAATTTGGAAATGACTAATAACATGGGTTGAAGTAGTACTCTAAAATTGGGCCAGAGCGTTTGATTTCCTAATTTTCTTTCCCAATCAGTACTGTCACTGTGTGGCATTGTTGTGCTACTGCAACAGGCCGGAGTTGGGCGCTTGCCACGAGAACTGGATGCTTGCCAAGAGAGAGAAAGCGACTGAGAGAGACTCCGGAATGTTCTGCCCATTGTTGCGCCCGCGAAAGTTCTCGGAAGGTCTGCGGCTTTCTAGAAACAATGGCTGGGGAGGTATAAATACCGGCAAGGTGTTAGACCGCTTCGCCTCTTGGACGATGTAATACGCGTGTTTAACAACCGGTACTACGTTACAGCACTATCCCTTGACATCTCTCGAGCATTTGACTCGGTGTGGCATGACGGGCTCATCCATCGTCCCATCCACTACAATATCCCAGCACACCTCATCAACACCTACCTCAAAAACAGTTTTTTTCGTTGCCAGGAACGAAATCCATTCTCAACCCTATGGTATTCATGCCGGGGTGCCTCAAGGCAGTGTCCTTGGTCCCCATCTTATTTCTCACCTATATGAACACCCTCCCTACCCTAATAGGCTGTAACCTTTACCTATTCGCTGATGTTACCGCATTAACAGTCACATCTAAGCGCCATGTTAATGCAGTAAGCAAGGCACAGCGTTACGCTGATATGCTATCTTCCTGGTTCATCACTTGGCGCCTGAAGATAAATGCAACCAAATCTCAGTCAGTTACATTCATCCTACAAGATATACCCAATCTCCGCCTGGCTGAAGAAGAAGTACAATGGTCCACGGAGGCTATATACCTCGGAGTAACCCTGGATTGGCGTCTGACGTGGAAACAACACATCACCGCTGTGGCTAACAAAGTGTCCAGAAGGATGGCCATGCTGTATCCTATGTATAATAGGAAATCGACAATGAGCCTGCATAACAAACTGCTCATTTAAAAGTAAATACTCCGCCCTGCACTAACCTATGCTTGCACAGTCTGGGGAGCTGCAGAAAAGTCCCATCTCCACAAACTCCAAGTCATTCAAAACCGCTACCTTCAGATAGCAACAGCTTCCGATTGGTACATCCCTAATGATAATATCCATGCAGACCTTTCCTTCCCAAAAATCACAGACTACATCCTTACCTTATATCATAGTTTCTACAACAAACTCCCTTCCAGCTTCAACAGCCTTATCCGAGGTCTGGGGAATATGACCTCGACCCCGGTGAAACCTATAAGCGACCCAGACTAGTGCTAGCCCCACCATAGGCCCCTACAAAACACATTGAGCTATCCTTATAATTCCAATCCCTAACAATCTAATTGAAAAAAGCTATTACATTACATATTCACCACCATCTACCCACCGTCATAACATTAAAACTCACCATCATGCCAGTAAGGGACAAGGCCACGAAATGGCAACATGTCGAAGGCTCCTCCTCTGAAGAGGAGGTTCAACCTTCCACGACGTCTCTGTGTTGTGTAACCGGCAGTGTTTGTGGTTATTGCGACAGTCGACGTTTGAAGTGTATCGCAGTGATTTCTTTTATTTTTTTTCCCGTGCAGCAAAACACCGAGTCGGCCTTGAAGACTGTCAATTGTCAATTTGATTGTCAATTTTACGTATTTTTGCTGCAGCAAAAATTATTCTAAATTTCTGCAAACCAGATTTTCGAATCCACGTAACCCACGCAGTCACAGTGCCATTTCATGTATCATCAGCAGAGCCCGGACAATGCTGACTTGTCATATGTTAATTATAACATAGTATTGCTCACGTAAAGACAAGAGTCCCAGAGTTAAAAAAATACTTCCTTATTACATCATACTTGTACGATTTTATGCTAGTTTATATTTTTAAGGCTTTTATTCGATTTTAGATCATTATTTTGTCATTTTCTTGTCTTTAGTAGTCATCATTATTTGATGTACATTGAATATAAATAAGGTTTTATATTATCGAGAATTTACAGAATGATAACACTGATCTGCGACATTTTTTTCTGTTTTGATGTAAATAGGCTACTAGAAAAAAATGGAAAACGCTATTTATGTTAATTAATATGACCTTTAAAATCACAAAGTTTGCATTATGTATTTACTTTATATGTAATGTACGGTTTTTATACCAAAAACAGTATTTTCAAAATGTATTTAGTGATTTTTAAGAAAAATTTATGTGATAGAAAAAAATGAAAAGCAGCATTCAATTTAGCACAGTAAAGCTAGTTAACATAACCTCTTATACTGCAAATTTTGTATTCTGTATTTATTTCATAATAATGCACGTGTTTTTATACCAAAAGTAGTATTTTCAAAATATATTTTGTGATTTTAGAGAAAAGCCTCACGTGATAGAACAAAATGGAAAGCACCATTCAAGTTAATTAATATGCTCTCAGATAGCAAATCGGCGAACATAAATTTTATTTCGCAGGACAGTGTAACTTTCCAAACTCAATTTAATTTATCAACTGAGAAATATGAGTAATTTTGTCCATCCTTTAGGTACTTGCATTTTAAAATCTGTATTAAACTATCAGTTTGGAAGGGGTTACTTGAAGGTGTATTCATTTCATTATGGACTAATTCATAAATAGGCATAAAAATAGAAGAACGAGGTATAACCAAAGTTGTGAATTCATATCCCAAATTAGGATGATACACAAATAACCATAGGCTCTGAAGTTCTTTTCATTTGTTATACATTTTATATAATCTGAGAATTGAGGTAATATCACGTAAGATAGGTAACTAACGGAGTTTCTCCTCCTCCCTCCTCTCTCTTTGGATGCTTGCTTCAGCTACCTAGTTGAAAAAATTAGGAGTTACAGGATCTTTCAGTTATCTGTCGTTAACCCCAGACGTTGGTATAATACAGACCATTAGGATGTTTGTTTATTTTACTTCACACAATCCCGTTGTACTCTCACATGGAGACGGTTATTCCCCTATCTAGCTCATCCCGGTGGTTCTATCTCTCTCTTTACGTCACAGTGAATTAGCTTAGAATGACACAAAGCGTTTGCACCCTTCGTTACTTTATAAAGGAAGTTGCAGCAACGCAATGTCGTCTTAAACCTGGGACACCAAATTTCAGCTTCTCAAGTCTTGGCTAACACTTCTTTTTACGTATAGTCAGAAAATGTACAACTAGAATATTCTGTGCTATTTAAATGCACAGTCATACTCTTAACTTATTTACATGTCCATTTAAAGCTGCGTAGATTGATATTAGAGTTGAGAACATACATTTGATGATTATATAGGGTATTCATTAATTAATATTACTATTGGATGTTTAATTGTTTATCATTTAAGCTGGCAAGATGGTCTAAAGTTCCAGCTACAGAGATTATTCAGTGCTAAAGTTTCTTAACCTTTTCCATTATTCAAACAAGAACTTAGTTTTCTAAACTATCCCCTCCTCATACCTGCTTTTTCTGCTTTTATAGCAGTCATATTAATGTGTAAAATAATTTTTAACCTTCTGTACATTATTTTTAATAAATTAAATGTACTTCAAATGCACGTAATTGAGATGTTACTGCCCAGCAACGCAAAAAGGTCCCTGAAAGGAATGTGCCCCCTTACGCAGTGGGACAAGGACAGCGAATGTGTGTGGCAGGGAACGCATGCTACACAAGGAGTAGAGCCGTTAAAAATACATACGCCCTATTCACTCTGTACATTAAAACGGAGAAGATTCATTCAGAAAAGTAGAAGCCGTCAGAATGTTTTTGAATGGTCTGTAACTGTACTGACATGGGGTGTCATAAACCTGTCCAGGGAGGATGTGGGGACCTTCGCCAACCCCCCTGCGTCTCAGACCTCGGAGACTATCTCTCCCGTGGAGGACAGTATGTTGTTTTTTTAAAAAGATAGTCGTTTTATACTTTTTTCAAAAATTGTAAGGCCATCATCAGTATCCGAGCCCTTATCCCACTGCCTGTGGTTGCTGTATTAAGTCAGAAAGGACGTTCAACAATACCACCAGCGGCTGGCCCCGTAGCTCAGTTGGTAGAGCACCTGCCTGCCGTGCGAGGGGTCCTGAGTTGGATTCCCGGCTGGGGGTGGGTATTTTTCTCCGACCAAGATGATTCCCCATCTTCCTCAGAGTCTGGAAGTGTGAATGAGAGTGTGAATGTGTGCGTGATCTAATGAGTAAATCAACAGGAGAACAGCCGTCGATGGGGAAAAAAAATGTACCACTTTCGTCAGGCTCCAGACGCTGCAGAACAAGGCACTTCGTATCATATACGATACAGACTGGAGATTTCCTGCTCATATCCTACATGAATACTCCCAGATCCCGTACATTGTCGATGTCTTCCGCGAGAGTGCACGATCAATGTACGACAAAATCCAAAATCACAACAACCCTTTAGTGAACTCCCTGGGCAGGTATGAACAAAGACGCGTGCCATCTTTCAAACTACAAAGAGCCGTCTTGGGGCCTCTTGGTTAACCCAAGAGAAACCCCAGATGTCTCTAATCCCAAAACGGAGCAAAAACTTTAAATCGTGTCTCCCAAAACGGGGGAACGCCTAAGTGCAGCTGCCTTATGAGATTAATCAAGGGCATCCCATTCCAAATTTCCCAAAAATTCAAACACCCCAGCAGAACATGAAACCAATTTGCTCATTTCGAAGGTTAAGCCAAAGAGGCTAGGTACTGCGGCATAAAGACACCCGGACGGGGAGAAGGACTACCTCTGTACCTCTGGACCACCAAAACATCAGAGTTCTAAGTGGCAATTCTCTAGATGATTGTACAATAATAATATTCTAAATGAACTTAAATATCTCTTCATTTAAGATTTAAAAAGCTCTCCGTTCAATATCGTTACATAAATATTTCATTTGGTATTAGTACTTAACCGTTCTGCACCGAGCAGGATGGCCCAGGTCTGTGGCCTGCATTCGGGAGGCCCGGGTTCGATTCCCATGGCCGACCTACCTGACCCATGGGTTTTTTCGGGTGTTTCCCCGGGTTGCTAGGCGAATGCTGGGTAGGTTAATTACATCCCCCGAATTTCCTGTCCCTCCATTTCATCTCCATTGTCATTTCATATCAACTCTCATCTGTGGTCTCTCAGTCTGCGGGTGTCTCGAGGGTCATGGCGGGATGATATGCTCTGAGGAAAACTACTTCCTCCTCTGGTAGATCGGTTGCCAGTCTCCGCTGCTCTGCTGGGACCATTTCGGGACCGCCAGCCAGGGACGTTTGAGGCTCGGACCGCCAGCCATGGACCATTAGTGCTCGGCTGCTAGACTCGTTGCCGTCCCGAAGTAGGGGAGCGTGTCCGTTGTCCTTCCCGTAGGGAAGGGGATACGTCCACTTCAGCTGCCGTGGTGCGAGCGCTGCGGACCCTTAGCACTTGTGGTACCTCTGACGTTACTAGAGGAACCTCGGGCCGAACATGCCGAGCCCATCCCGTAGGGGAGTTGTTCGGATTGGGTTGGACTCGAGGGGCCAGTGTGTTCCCGACACCCACGGGTAAATGGGTACTTCCGGCCAGGCTACGGCCGCCCGGAGGGGTAGAGGGTTGCCTAAAAAGTCCCGGGTACTAGCCTGCAGAGCTAGTAGGTGTGCTAGATCACCAGGTGAACCCACCGAGGTTATCGGTATTCTTCCCTGCGCGGTTGACGCGCGTAAGTGGCGTATCCACTTGCATCCCATCTTGACGTTGTGCTCAGCGGGGGTAGGGCTTTTTAGACTCAAGGTATTGCCTTATGGAAAGAGCCCCGGAGTATCCATCGCTCCCGGGTAGAAGGAGGCCCGGGTCCTTGGTCCTACGGGTCCAGGACTAATGGGAGTAGATCCTCTGCACCTAACTGTCCGTTGTCCTGGCCTGTCGGGGGAAGTCTCTATCCAAGTAAACTATAGGGAACCTGCCCTCTGCACTGTCGTGGCTCCTTGGATCGGCCGCCCTCTGTCTCATCGCCTCAACTTTCCTCCCGGGGGTGCTCTCACTTGGGGACATAGGAACAATGGGCCCAGCATGATGGTCTATGTACCGAATCCCCTCCGAATCCCCTCCTAACCGTTCTGCACCGTGGCCTAGCGGGCTAAGACAGCATGGGTTCGATCCCACCCATGGAGTGCGGATTTTAGTCCCGGGTATAGGACCGGTGCGCACTCAGCATCGCTAGGAAAGTGAGGAGCTTACGGTAGGTAAGCTGCCCTGGTCACAAAAACCAACGCCCCGACTGGGGAATGCCGAGATACTGACCACATCTCCCGCCTCCCCCCCCCCCCCCCCCCGTATCGGTTGGATGATCACCCAGCTCTGCCTTGCGTAAGTGGGCATGAGGCGGGCAGTAGGGTTGGTGGGTATTGGCCCTCTTAGGGTTGTCGCGCCAGCGTTAAAAAAAATTAGTTCTTAACCGAATAGGAAGTAAGGGTCAAATTAATTTTGAAGAGCTTCAATCCACCAAAATATTCACGTGTCAGGAAAGAGATACAGTATCGTGCACCTCTACTGATGCAAATTCATGGGTGTTTTCAGAAGCGGAAATCGCAGCAGCAGGTCTCACTGCCTCGTCTCCCATAGTAGTTTCAGACAGATTGTGATAGGTTATGCATTAAGAGTTTATACGCCACAACCTTCTCGCATCAGAATGAGATGGCACAAACTTGTGATGATTTGGCAATAAATCAGGTTCACACTGCACTTGCAGTTCCTGGAACGCTAAACCTTGTTTTCTGTTTTTAATACGCGTTTTCCTTGTTTGTATCCATGTGTTTGTTATGTGATTAGCTCAACTATCTGTAGTGTTGCATAACTACGAGATTACGGTCCGCGTTATTTTACACAGCTTGCCGCTGTGCGTTCTTCGATAACTCGCTTCAGCTTACACTGTCATTGAGGTATAATAAACAGTATAGCGTTCCATTACTGTTTCGCACCGAGCCTATTCGGAACAGGCATCGTAAATATCTAATGTAAGATCATTTATCATGGATATATGCAAACATCAACCAACAAAATGTAAGTCACTCACGATATCAAAACTAGATTAAGCACATTTTCCGATTGGTAATGTGCTGCAATCAATTTCATGTTAATACTACTAGCGAAAAGAATTTTTATGCTCCGGAAACAATTGTGTTTGGTAGTTCAAATTTAATGAAAATACCAGGGGCGGCTGGTGGTTCTGAAAATCGGTGGTTCACAAATTTATCCATGCAATTTAATTTTTTAAAGTAACAAACGGTTGTTTAAGCCTACCACTATAGACTGCTGTACACACAAGTTAACGGTAATTCACAGCGTATAACACAACATGCGTATTTCAGAAACACTCTAGAGCATAACACTCTTCTATTTATGCAGCTATATATGAACTTGATATCTCTTCATGGCAGACTTCAAGTGTACATTGCAAGATTTCGTTCTGGATTGTCTTGGAGGTCCCCTTAAACACTGTAGCATTCTCCAGATAGGTTTTTCAGAACACAATCTAATTCTGCACTGAAGTTTATCAGTTCTGGAAAAATACCAGGATTGCTTGACGTAGCTGAATCATTGTGTCCTCGTAGAGCTAACTCAAAGGTTCCACAAAACCTAATGCAGTTAACAATAATGTTTAAAACATACCTATTTTGAGCCACTTTCTTCAATTGCTCTCCGATATGCACTGTCCATCTGCTTTGCAAAGTGAGATTTGTGATGGACAACACGGCGCTGGGGCGGATTTTCTCCGGGATCTCCGGTTTCCCCCGCCATCTCATTCCACCGGTGCTCCATCTTCATCTCATGTATCATCAGTGCCATCGCCTGCGGTGCCGTATGTAGTAAAAGCGGACGTTAAACACTACACATTTCATCTGCTTTGCTATATTTACATTGCCAAGCATAGCAAAACTGTATTTTTCATGTGCAGTTTTTAAGTTACGTGTTTTTAGCGCGATCATGAAGATGCTGCAAAGCATTCACACCATGTTTTATCCACGGATCTTCACCGCCAAAGAGAACGCAAGGAAAGCAAAACAGGCTATTTTTAATATTACAACCACACATCAAATAATATTTCTCATATACATTGTTGTTAAAGTTCCTGTTCAAATATCTTGTTTTTGTTTTGACTACCTATGTGATTTTTATATTTGGCGTGGGACTTCCAAGTCGCTTATTTTCGGTTTTTTCTTATAAGCTCATTTTAAAAAGGATGTGCTAATAGATCCTTTATGGAATTCATTGTTTCTCCTTATATAACACAATATACTTGTATTTAAATAAATCACTCTTATTCACTACTCAAAGCACGACACAGCTAACAAAACACGGCACAAAACATGTGGCTATGCTCTGGTAGGTAATAGTAATCTGTGGTAATATTTGACCGATGCGAACATTTAATATGAGAATAATAGGTGGCGCTGAAAACAGAAGGAGAAGGCTTGGCATTCACTATTCTCTGGCTGCTAGGTTAACCAACCTTATGCAGCCATAAGCCCCGCCCTGTCACCCTACTTGCCTCGGTACACCTAAGGTTCATCCTGGCCTATACCTCCCCATTGTATACCAGTGGTTTGCAACTGAGAGTGAACTACTTGACACCTGCAAACAATACAGAGCGCTGAGGGCCACTGCACTAGACAAGGTCGAACTGAAATCCGAATGGAACATGCCCTTGCATTAAAGGGAGACCCAGCATTTTGGTTGTAGCGCAAACATGCTACCCCATTGAGAAGCCGCCCCTGAAAAATAGTAAGTCAATAACCGCGAATAAATAAGAGGCGTATGTGGTATTGCAGACATTACTGTACTTGGTAGAACCAAAAAGAAAAGAAAGGGCCCAGAAATTTGCGATGAGCTACAAACCAGCTACACCACGACCAGTGGGAAGTCCGCCAACACAATGGAAACAGAATTTATTGCCAAGAGAAGAATGCAGTTGAAACACTCAGAATATTGATAAAGCAAGGAGAACGCTACTTATTCTTTCTGCTGCGTATAGTAAGCAGGAGAAGCATTGCATTTCACCGAAAAATTCCATATGGAAATGTCTCCAGAAACATATATTTTGGAACCATGAACTTAATAAAAGCACCCTTAGAAAAATATCTGTGTGTGCACAACCCTTTACCCTTTACATGAAATATTTTTCGAAGATCTTGTTTTTCTCAAAAAATGACTCATAACAATTTCGATTGGAACAACTTATTTACAATTTTTTGTGCCAAATGAAATGTATATCTTGAATTTTCTGGGAATTTCCTCAAGTGCTCTTAATTCTGAATAATTTCTGCATAAGTGGTAAACCGTAAGCCATAGACGAAATCTTAAGATCTCTTTGAATCACACTATTTCGGAGATATTCCCTGTTATGTCTTTAAATTTTTCAAACATATGGGAAGTTATTCAATTTTTATCTTTTGAGCATGCAAAGAGAATGAAATTTCGAAGGTATTTGTAACGGTTCCCCTTGGTCATAAACAGAAAGTCGCTTAATATATAAGAAATGCAGATGAACGAAGAAACAGAAGTATGAGGTCCCTCAAGGTTGAGAACACATGAGCCAAGAGCCAAGAGCAGGTGCAGGTCGCCCGGGTTCTCCCGGGCGGAGGGTTACACGCCACGGTACTTATCCGCTGTGCGGATTTACCCGTGCGGTATGATAGATATATGTTTATGCGCAAGCTTTCGTTTCGTTTAGTAAGACGGCGCAGTTGGCCTCTACTGATGCTTCTGGTACCGGGATATTCCCCCTTAGGAGGGGGGGGGGCAGTACCCGTTCCACCTTGCTTTGTGCGGTCGCTAGCGATCCGTCAAGCAGTGGTGGAACCAGTAGCGAGAGACCAGATGGGAATTAAGGTGTTAAGGTTTAACAAGACCAGGTCGTGCGGGCGTCCCCGGGCACGACTGCAGGTGTTAACCTGCCAGCCGCGGCCAAGGCGCGAGGTGACCTGGCGGTAATTGGTAGGGGCAGGAGGAGAGGCAGACTCTACCACCCAAGGGCGTCCTTGGGTAGGCGATAGCTCCTCCGTCTCCTGGGGTGTGGTGTGGTGTGTTCTCCTGGGGTGGGGTGTGATCTTGGCATACAACGTGCGTGTTCGTTCACGCACGACGTCTTCGACGTATGGTATGCCAGACTGGGTGTGCAGGAAGTGAGATGGGAACCTGCGGTCGGTACTGTAGATCATCCTTAAGGCTCTGTTCTGTACGGCTTGCAGCCTGCGGAGGGTGGTATGAGCCACCGAACCCCAGACCTCGCATCCATACAGGATCAGAGGCGGGATGATTGCACGGTACGTCCGCAGTTTGAGGCGGATGGGCATGGTGGATCGAATGATAGGGTAGAGCTGCCTGAGTGCAGCGTGGCCGAGGCTGGCCTTTGCCCTGACATGCGGAGTGAAAGTGAGGCCGCGGTCCAGTTGGATTCCCAGGTATTTGGCGGTTCGAACCCAGGGGATTCTTCTCCGCCGTAACCGCAGGTCTCCATCTGGACGCCAGCTACGGGTCTTAGGTCGGTACGCTTTCTTTTATAACAGGTCCACCCCTAAGAAAACAATGCCTCCGAACCATGTGGAAGGTCGGGCTGCCGCCCTGTTTTCTCTTTCATGCCAATACGTACGTGATCGATACAATAGAGTCTTAGATTATCAGAATTCCTAAAATTTTGCAGCGTACGTGCCTCGGAATTAAATAAGTGGACTCTGTGAGAAACTCTCTATCAACGTTCGGTCATGCGCACATACAAACTTCGTACGATGGTTAAAACTCGAAATTGAAATCAACCAATTACAGTTTAGAACTTACACACGTGATTCACACAAAAATTCAAAATGTAACGATAGAGGGGGAAATCCAGGAGATAGTGGATCCGTGATTTGGATAGTTGAGACACTCTCTGTCGGTCGGGCGTAGTGGAACCACGTCGTACATACCAGTACGGTAGGAATACGCTGAACACATGACACGTGTAAAGAACTCTATCGTTACCGCCAAAAACAACACACGAGTCTACAAACATTGACGTTACAGGTGGTGAGTGAGGTATGTAATTACAGTAGTGAATAAATCGATCATGGAACAGTCGAGGTGTTTTCTTCGCTGATCATACCACATCCAGTCAGGACGTATCCCACGTCCTGGAACAAAGAAGAGAGTCCATGCAGAGCAAACCCCGAGGAAAACCCCGACCTGTCCAGGAAACCTCCCCCATCCGTAACGGTCACCCGTCACCTTCCTTACTTTATGAGGTGTTGAGTACTGGGAGGACTCAACCAGGTTCCTAACGGGCAAGGACCGCCTCACATTACATAGGACCAGCATCCTTTTTTTTTTTTCCTTTTTTTTCTAATTTTCGTCCTCCAACCTTACGTCATATCGGGCGATGAATTAAATGGGTGAAGTGCCTTTACTATAGCCCTTAGTACCTTACTCTGAAATCTCTGAATAGTTTCGACATTCGTTTTCTTGGTGCAACCCCATATAGATACGCCGTACATCCATACAAGTTTCAGTACTTGTTTATATATCAACAATTTGTTATGTTGACTTAGTTCTGAGTAATGTCCGAGGAGCAATACAGTTTTCTAAATCTTAGCTCTAGTTCAGTTCTTTTCGTTTTACATGTGATTTCCTGTTAAGCTTTTCATCTAGTACCAGACCTAAATATTTTACCTCTTTCGTAGGGAACGGTTTGTCCATTTCATTCAATGGGTACTTTTTCTGTTTTCCTATTTGTGAAGTTTATATGGACTGACTTTGTTTCATTTAATTTTATTCGACATTTCTTTTGTCCAAATACTGACTTTGCTCGTTTTTTTTTTTTTTTTTTTTTTTTTTTTTTTTAGTTTTTCTGTAGCCTCTTCAACAGTTTCACCCACTGACATTACTGTTGTGTCGTTGGCAAAAGTCACCATCTCAGTTTCCTCATCTTGCGGGACGTCTCGTGTACACAAGTATAATATCGGTCCAAGCACACTACCCTGTGGCACTCCCGCAGTGATATCTTTAAATACAGAGTTTTCACTTCCTCTAGTGAAGTGAATCCACTGAACGCAAATCAATCTAATCTAAGGATGTTTGTTTGCATTACGAAACCTAAAAGAGCAACATCTAAAAAAAAAAAAGGATGAAGAGAACATGATTTATATATTGTATTTTATCGGATTATTGGGAATACGCGCCCATTCATGCTGTATATTTGCCGCCCACTCTTACGTTAGGGATGTTTTTCTTTTTCTTTTTTTCTTTTAGCTGCAGCAATCTCACATTGTATGTTTACTTTTGTACTAAAGAAAATTTGTGTGAAATTTCCCATTCTATCGAAGCTCCTACAAGGTGTTTACCATTGAACAATTTGAAACCCGTGTCCCGTTAGCAATTTTTTGTCATTCTCTCCTAAAATGAAGATGGGAGAACCGTTTTATATTTTTATTCAGCAAAAACACTGATCCCAAAACTGCCTTTTCCGAACATTATCTTACCCCACTTTTGCTGGTGATAGTTTTTTCCTAAATGACGTAGTAAGTATATACGAAAACGCCGGCCCTCGTAGCCATGGTCGCTAAAATTTATGTCTCCAGCGTTCCGCCGTGTAGAGGGTCGCGGGTTCGAGTCTCGCCTTGGGCATGGGTGTTTATGTGTATAGTGAATATCTGTGAAACTAGGAAAATATATAAGAAAATACATTGAATTAATGAAAAAATGGTTAAATAAGTAAAACAAGAAAGAAAAAGAAAAAATATATATTTATATGCACGCCGGCCCTCGTAGCACTGGGTCGCTAAGGCGGTGCCATGACTCAGTGGTTAGACCGCTTGGCTCTCACCAAGGAGGACCAGGTACGTTCCCAGGCGACCGCAAAGTGAGATTTGTGGTGGACAACACGGCGCTGGGGTGGGTTTTCTCCAGGACCTCCGGTTTCCCCCGCCATCTCATTCCTCCGGTGCTCCATCTTCATCTCATGTATCATCAGTGTCATCGCCTGCGATGCCGTATGTATGTCGTATGCGCGTTAAACACTACGCGCGCCCCCTGGTCGCTAAAGCGTATGTCTCTAGCGTTCCACCGCGTAGAGGGTCACGGGTTCGAGTCTCGCCTTGGGCATGGATGTTTATGTGTATAGTGAATATTTGTGAAACTAGGAAAACAGATAAGGAAAAAAAAAAGTCGGAGATAATGAAAAATCGGTTAAATAAGAAAAAAAAAATATATACATAGATATATATTTATAAAAAAAAACTATCAGTGACGTTTACACTGCTGAAAAAATTGGCCTGCACCAGTTTCGCCTCTTTATTTTTCAAAAATAGCGCTACTCCCTTCTGGTTGGAAGTTCTAAACGGCGCCACTAACACCTTCGTTTTAAAGATCCTGGATATAAACATCGAACTAAATTCAGCGTTCTTAAAGAGCAAATAATTAATAATAATAATAATAATAATAATAATAATAATAATAATAATAATAATAATAATAATAATAATAATAATAATAATAATAATAATAATAATAATAATAATAATAATAATAATAATAATAATAATAATAATAATAATAATAATAATAATAATAATAATAATAATAATAATAATAATAATAATAATAATAATAATAATAATAATAATAATAATAATAATAATAATAATAATAATAATAATAATAATAATAATAATAATAATAATAATAATAATAATAATAATAATAATAATAATAATAATAATAATAATAATAATAATAATAATAATAATAATAATAATAATAATAATAATAATAATAATAATAATAATAATAATAATAATAATAATAATAATAATAATAACAATAACAATAACAATAACAATAACAATAACAATAACAATAACAATAACAATAACAATAACAATAACAATAACAATAACAATAACAATAACAATAACAATAACAATAATAATAACAATAATAATAATAATAATAATAATAATAATAATAATAATAATAATAATAATAATAATAATAATAATAATAATAATAATAATAATAATAATAATAATAATAATAATAATGATAATAATAATAAATTGTTAAACTATGACATTGGAGCATAAGGCCTTACAAAATAGTGGGGAAAATATTTGTAAAGCAAAGAGATTTATTTATTTATTTATTTATTTATTTATTTATTTATTTATTTATTTATTTATTTATTTATTTGTTTATTTATTTGTTTGTTTGTTTGTTTGTTTGTTTGTTTATTTATTTATTTATTTATTTATTTATTTATTTATTTATTTATTTATTTATTTATTTGTTTGTTTGTTTGTTTGTTTGTTTGTTTGTTTATTTATTTATTTATTTATTTATTTATTTATTTATTTATTTATTTATTTATTTATTTATTTATTTATTTATTTATTTATTTATTTATTTATTTATTTATTTATTTATTTATTTATTTATTTATTTATTTATTTATTTATTTATTTATTTATTATTTATTTATTTATTTATTTATTTATTTATTTATTTATTTATTTATTTATTTATTTATTTATTTATTTATTTATTTATTTATTTATTTATTTATTTATTTTCGATATACTCTATTTCCTAAAAATGTACCTATTAAAAACCTTATGAGAATACCATATTGGTTCGGCTTCACTGATTCTACGTGCTTTGGAAAAATGTTTAAAACAGGGTATTTTGGAAATATTACTTAATTTTATTGATTCAAATTTTTCTTCAACTTTTTTTTAACGGATTGCATATTTTGGCACTATTAAAAGCATTACAAATACCCTGTCTGATTTTTTAAATTTACACTGCAGAAGTTAGAATAAATTGGTTATCAGTAGGGCCTGGAAGTTGTTGACCTAAAAATGCTCTAAAACTGAGCTATATAATGCCCTTAAAATATAAAAAAAAAATTGCACATAAAATGTAAAACACATGACCTAACAAAAATTAACATTTTCTTTCATAATAATAAATTAATAACTGTCACAGACAAATAATGAATATATGGTTCGATTAACAACATTTTAAAATTAATTTTCTTGGTAAATAATGCAGTTATTGCTACTAAATAATAAATAAATTCAAAATTCATCAGGTCATTTTCATTTTTATAAAATAAGAAAAAAAAGTTACTGCACCCATTAGCCAAAACATACCTTTCTTAACGTTGCATTACACCACCATGATCAAGTTATCAAAAGTAAAGGAACAGCAGTTGTCAGCTAAAACTGTTTTATACTTTGAGAAACTTTTCTCCACTTCCACAGATGTTATAGGTGCATATTTGAAAAACGCTGTCACTGTCTGTTAAATCCCGTTCAAAAATATCAGTTCTGAAGTTTTCTGCTGACACGATATCGGCTTACATGGTATGAACTTTTCTCACAGATTATTTTAAAACCCCGCCAAAACCCCATGGGTCAGGGACAGGTTTGCCACGGGAATCGAACCCGGCCCTTCCGAATGTGAGCTACAGATGAAAATGCTCAATAAATTCGTGAAAAAGAAAGAAAATGACCGGAAAATGCATCTAAATGTTAAAAAATGACTTTATTATAAAAATGTGGAAAAAATGCATTTGGATGTCCTATAAAACATATATATCTAACGTATTTGTTCCAGAATGCACTAAATTTCCAATAAGCATCGTCTGTGACTACTCAGAAAAAAGACGACTTTTCATCAAAATTCGGGCCCTAATTATAGGCATAGCTGTTTGAAATGCAACGTTTCCTTGACTTAATTGCTCAAAAATGTTATTTTGGTTTGATTATAATATGCATTGTACGGAAAATTGCTACTCTCAAAATTGAGTGCCGAAGCTTCTGATGGGAAGCAAGGCCGAGTGACAGAAATGTACCAGAAGTCGAATGATAGAAAGCGCTCGTCAGACGGGCGCCGAACCAATCAGGACATTTAACCCCGCGGGCAACTCTGTCATCACCAAGAGAAATACCGTATCTTGAATAAACAACATATTTCGGCAATAATAATATTCAGGTCGTTTGGTGCACCACGTAAATATCGGCATGACGACGCAGAAGCGAACGGTTGCGACGTAGCAGTCGTGAATTATTGCTGCATGTGCCAGTGTCAAGACCTTAAACAGATGTCCAAGTGCAGTCAGGTCCTTGTATAGCATTCCTCTTCCAAACTGAAGATTGTCATCTACGTGTTACACGTTACCATCAAGTATTGCTATATTTCAGATTGGAACAGCGTATTAGCGGCCTTATTTTGAATGACGCAACTGGTACCGCGGCGCTTCCACTGTTATACCTGCTCGTTGGTGAAAGGCGACGGACCAGCTCTCGTTTCTTCCCTAGGTAACACTGAACCATATAGAACATGAATATGCTATGGTTACGTTTCGCTACAAAATTGTACCTCTGCGTATGCAGCTATTTGATGAATTTCTACGTTCGATAAATTTGATAAGCACGCCGGATCGTCTTATAATTCGTCGAGCGTATGGGATTTCTAACATAATTTGATTTTTATCCATTATCCACAAATAATCGTCTGTATTTGCAAACCAGAGAGCAGGCAAGCCAGTCAGTTATTTGGTCATAAAAAAGTTGTAATGCAAGATAGTGATTCTCTTGAACTTTATTCCTCGATAGCCCCGCATCTCTTCTAAATTTTCGTCGGTTAGAACTGTTGGCTGTTTGTTTTATGCAACACGAACTCAGTTTCTTTATATTTCCTAACAATTTCAAACGAATTTTGAATTTGTTAAAATAGTCACAGAGAGGAATTCTGTAAAATATTGTCGCGAACCCGATCGGGATAAGGCGGCTAGGCACACAAAGGAACGGATAGGTTTCACGTAGATAACGAGCTTGCATTAGCGGATAAACATAGCGCTTGAGATAAAAGACTTACCCAAACAAACTGAGATAAATGGAAATTTCTGGTAATATCTTAATTATTCGGTTTCTTTATTCTTCTGGAAGAGTCTCGAATTACGAAATAGGTATTTAAGGACGTGACGGCTCCCAAAGAGTAAGTTATGAAACAGGGTTGTGAAATGAGAGACAGCCAGCTGTGTTGTTGTAACGAGAGCTAAGGATGTAATCTGCTCTCACTGTTTGTTATTGTGATCGACCTTGGTAGACCGATGGTGTATGTAACGTAATGCTGCTGTAATCTATAAGTGTTTCTACGAAAATAAAGGAGATTTTTAATTTCTGCAACTCGGCCTTTTAATTCTAAGAACCCACAAAGTCACAATATATTTTAAGCTAACAATCCACATATGATTTAGCCCGCCTCGGTAGAGTAGATGGTAGTGTGCCTCACGTTTAAGAGGTCCCTAGTTCGAATCAGTGAGGTGGTCAGGGTGAGTTATCTGAATAGGGCTTCTTTCCGTGGTTTTACCTTATCCTGAAATATGAATGTCTAATAACTCTAAGCTCTATGAACAGGGGCTCATTTGAGCACCATTTCAAATATTTCATTTATCGTCCGATATGACTTAACAGTGAAGAATTAAAAAAAAAATGATGACTGCGAGAAAAATGTTGCACAATAAGCACACGTTATACTATACACCAAGATAAGTACATTCAATAAACATGTAACAGTATTTTTGGGTTATGTTCGGAGGAATTATGAAGGGATTATGAACTTATAAAAATATATGTAGTTGTGTGATTGGCCGAAGTAGTAATGGTATGACGTAATATGACGTAATGTGGTGACGTGCCATTGGATCGGCCAATCACAAAAATAACAGGGAAGTAACGATAGTTACGATAAATCAATAATCTGGCTTCATGGTGGAAAAATGACGCGGAGAAGATAAAAGTTTTGAATAGTAAGAAATAAATCAATAATCTCGTTTTAAAAGAGAGAGAAATTTTTGTTGTAATGGTGGAGTGTGATGAATACTGGTACTAGATCAGGAACATTTTAAGTTATAATTTGAATCTGTATAAATATAACCAATTACAGAATTTGACTTCTTTATTCCGAACCACGCCTTGAAACACAGATGTCTCATGACTCTTATTTAGAATAAGATGATACAATTGGTGACCAAGAGGAAATAGATAGCCGCAAAAACTCACACGAGAAGAGAAAGAATTGTGCGTCAAACATAGAAATCCTGTCCCAAATTGCGCCCGAACGTGTGGCTGATGAAGACAAAGATAAATTAACGACGAATAGACACAAATTCTAGTCCCAAACATATGGCTTCACAATATTATACCTTATTCTCATGATGTATTTATTAGGTATGTGAAACAACTTTAGAAGTAACTGCAAACACCGTTACTCTCTTCCCTTCATAGGTGCTTGAGCTAGAATAACACAAAGCAAGGTAAAATAGCTGGATATGTGCTGAGCCAGATCTGGATAATAATTCTGGAAATATTTAAATTTTACTAGTAGGTAAATATGTTTTCATTTGTATGAGTAGTCACAAGGTTCAGCGGCATTGGTCTGAATCCAGGAGGTATACAGTTATATTCTGTTCTCCAATATATATAGAATCGTTTTAAGATCTAACAGTGAAGGGAAGTATGAACTGGGATATAAGTGTTAAGTTTACGTAAAGTCTGTCTAGTGAACGCGAGTGCAGTTGCCGCTCAAAGAAAACTACCCTCTCGCCCACTAATGACCGTCATAAATCTATCTCCACACTCCAGAAATGGAACACTGTCGTTGAGGACCAATAGCAACCCTGAATTTCTCGAAATGTCAGTCGCATGTCTACTCCACGAGGAGTCTCAGTTGCCAAAGTTCCAACTTCCAGTTGATCTATTTCATTTCGTGCACATCGTGTCACGATGTGGAGACCGTAGGAGGGAAATGCAGTGGTAAATGCAAATTAAGTAGTGGATTACTTTCAGTCAAGTGAAACTAATCAAAGCCGAGTTATATTACTGGAGAAGCCTCACAAAACAAAGTTATAATGGGAACTGTTTCTAAGCAAATTCAAGCGCTTGTTTTGAACACATATAAATATGTGCTGACAAATAATCTTGGTAAGGAGTCATCCAATGAACCTGATAAATTCTGGATATTCACAGAAATACAGTAAGAAATATTGTGACGAAAAGAATACCAAAGACGCCGATAAAGTGTGAAAACCAAAGGAAACGTTTCTCAAAAGTAGATAATTTCACATGCGATTTAATTCCCCGAGAAATTTATAGATTCTATGCAAAAGGGGGAGTGCCGACCTTAGAGGAATTGGTTGCACATTTGCAAGAAATTTGTGATTTTCCTTATGGGCACTGCACTTTGCGCAGCCTCCTAAAGGAGCTGGGTTTCAAATACCGCACTTTGGATAAATTAAAGGTTATTATGGAATCCAGTAGAATTGTAGCTTGGCGACACACACACACACACACACACACACACACACACACACACACACACACACACACACACACACACACAAACACACACACACATCGTCAAAACTAAGGAAGTTTTGCAGTAATGGACATAAGAAAATTTATTTAGACGAAACCTCGTACGATACCCATGACGTATCAAGAAAGGTGGCAACCTTGAAGAAAGGTTTGGGAGAAGGAGGGTCAGTGTTGTAAAACGATTACAAGGGTTCGTCAAAGGCAGCGGCCGACGTGCACAGGAGTTAACTAAACAGACTCTTAACATATTTGTGACCTCTTTCTGTGATATTTGTTAGAAAAATAGTATACTAATGGATAATAAAATAGTGCAATTTGCTGAGGAAGTGCAGTGGCTGTTTAACATTAGTTTTACTTTATTCCTCGTGCAGTTTAGACAGAAAAATTAAATAGTAAGATTTTGAGGAAAATACATGTTTTGAGGCCACTGAAATCAAATGTTTTAGCTTTTAGAAAAATAAATTTGGTGTATGTGAGCAGCATAACTCAAAAACAAAATAATAAATACCAAAATTAGTATTTTAATTCAGTATCTTTCAAGTATGTAATATGAAAATTATAAAAAATTACCATACTGAAAGTATCCTTTGTATAGTGCGATCCATATAAACTGAACCAATAATAGGACACACGTGCAACTTTGGGAGAGTATAATACACAATTGGGAGATTACATTACACTATTTACATCTCAGAGAAAATGTTAGAACTGTCCTCCACCAGCATCTATACATGTTTACACTCGTCTCACCATATTCTCTGAAGTTTTACGGAGAGTATCCTCGCTTACGTTACTTATTTCGGTTCGAATGGATTCTTTGAGAACATCAATTGTCCGTGGCCTATTCATGTACACTATAGTTTTAGATACACCTACAAGAAAAACTGCGGCGTGGTTTGTAACAGTAGTTTCGAGTTATATTTATAAAAGTTATGAAAAATTTATACATTTATAAAAAATAATTATGTAAATCTATTTACTCATTTAAATAAGTAAAAATATACGTAATTTTGTATTGGCCATAGTAATAATTGTATGACGTAATGTTGTGACGTGGAATTAAATCGGCCAATCACAAAATTAAGATAGGAGTAACGATAGTTACGAAAAATCAATAATCTTTTTAGAGATGTTTTGTAATGGTGAGTGTGATGAAGAGTGGTGCAGGATCAAGAACTTTTATGTAATATTTGGAACTATTTAAATATAACAAAGTAAGAATTTATCGATATGTTGGAAGTAACCTGCAAGTGACTGGGAAAGGAAGTTCAAGTAAAATGTAATCCAAATAATACAATTAAATAGTTACAAAATTTGACTTCTCCGAAACTTTATTCCGAACCATGCCTGAAACTTAGATTCTCATGACTCTTATTTAATCAAACACAATCATCAAGAAACAACTCAAAAACAACGAATTAACCCTGTTATATCTGGCTCCTCGACGTGGGTCTTCGAAAAGTCAACGTGCATCCCATCTCAAACATAGAAATCCCGCTCCAAATTGCGCCCGAACGTGTGACTGATTAAGATAGAGAGAAATTAACTACGGATAAAGAATTCCTCTCCCAGGTTAGGTCAGGGGATCTGGGGCCTCAGACCTTTGGAGATTATTCGATTACCAAAGAAACTGGTTACAAGTTCTATGGTGTCATTAGATGTATGGCGCGTTGCTCCATCTTGCTGGAAATAAGCTTCTCTCAATTCGATATCATCCAGCTGCTCCATAAATGTCTTAAAGATACCCATACAAACTTCAGTGTCTGCAGTCGTATCAAAGATATATAGATGCTGATGGAGGACACTTCCAACATTTTTTCTGAGATGTAAATAGTGTAATCTCCCAGTTGTGTATTATATTCTCCCAAGTTTTCACGTGTGTTCTATTATTAGTTCAAAAGTTATGCCATATTGAAACGGTTCAGTTTTATATGGATCGCACTATATGAAACATTGTATGTTAATTTTTATTTGGTTAAAATGGTTCTAATCATTCTGATTAAAGTGCCACATTTTCACGACAGATAAAGCTTGAACCTTGAACATTCTGCGAATGTTCTCTGAGGCCCTGTGCATTCAGAGATCATGTATAATTTCGTGTCACTGCTAAACTGTAAGGGATAGACAAAAACTTACTGCATAAAACTTTCCACATTTCTCTCTCTCTCTCTCTCTCTCTCTCTCTCTCTCTCTCTCTCTCTCTCTCTCTCTCTCTCTCTCTCTCTCTCTCTCTCTCTCTCTCTATCTATCTCTCTCTATCTCAGTTATGGAGAGACTTATGGAATAAAAAGTATCATACCATAGCTGGTCGGTTTGTAAAAACTTGACTATCACTTCGGCCTTCTGTATTACAGTTTTGACTAAAACAAAATGTGTAATAAAATATTTTCAGCAAAATTTCTGTGGAATAACAAGTAAAGGAATATAAGGATAGTAGACGAGTAGACGAGACAAGACAAGGCTGGAGAAAGTCATATCAGATTAATCTTCAGGAATGCCTTACCTAAAGTAACGATAGAAGTAAACTTGGCACCAATATTTCTTCTGCTTTTTGTTGCCTAATGAAAAAGAAACAAAAGCGAACCGTTCAAGGAGAAGTGCAATGCAGACACACCCTTTGCACTGACTGCACTTGAAGTTCAAGGCCATTAATGCCAAGCAATAGACATTTGAAGTCAGTTTATTTGCCACAAACGTTGTTAGGGTGAATCGGTTGTAAAGAATGAAGGATAATTCGCTCTGTTGAAGAGAATCCTCTTGAGAAACACTTCAGCAGAGTAGCTAGGCACAACAGGGCTCTGAAGCGGCAACCCTCAGCGTGCGTAGCCTCGTTACACAGAATGAAGACAAATAGCCACGTGTTGCATCCTTGACGTTGAATACAGAAATGGACCAAAAAGAGATACTAGTTAAACCTGCAGTTATGAAACGCTAACAGTAATTTGGTTTATCACCAACCAGTTCATTTACTGTTCATGCACGTAATTATGGTTTAATTCCTTTCTTTTCTACTTGGAATTCACTCCACTGCAGTTTAGGAGAAAACAGAATATTTATTACCAGTGTTTGTATAGAAATGCTGATAAATGCAGGTTAGAAACGTCTACACTACGTGGTATTTTGATCAAAACCCTTTGTTATGTTAAGAAAAAATAAATAAAAAAGAAAAAGAAGCATTTCCATGGAAAGGTTAGAGTTTGGTTTCGGGAATTTTATTGAGAATTCTTGTAATGCAATCTTGGATGTCGCTGAACTTACATGCAAAGTTCAGTTAAGTATGTGTCCAAAACTTAATTTAGACTGTTTAATTTCTTCGTGTAGAACTTAGTCATAAGATGGTAAACTTCATCCTCGAAACTATATAGCTTGAAAAGTAACAAAATATATCGAAATTATATCGAAAACCTTCCATGACTCACATAGGACTGCCTTAAGACTATGCTACACTGACTGAAAGCTTGGTAGAACAGCTATTTTTATGTAGAAAAGCGGCACAAGATATCCAAATTTCACAGCGAATTACTTTTTTGCCATTTCTATGTTAAACGCTTTTGCTCATATAAAACACTTAGGTGCATAGCAAAATTTCCATTATTGGCCTCATGCCACGAATGTAATTGAAGTTACGTAGGAGCACAAATCCACGAATTGAACTTAACACTTAGTAAATGCTTTGTTAAGTTTCGATGGCAACGTGACGTGTTAGTCAAACTTTCGGCTGCTATGTTTGTAAACGGATCCAGTTTCGAGTTCTTACTCGGATGGGAGACCTTCAAATATTAACAAATTATCGACAAAATTATCAATGTAAGAAATTTGAGGAATTACTAGGATGAGCATATAAGCTAATGCTCGAGTTTGGCGTGAAAAAGAATCAACATTTTGTTATTAAAATGTTATATGTACTTAAAAAGGAATTAACTTTTTAAAATATAACTATAATAAAGTGAATAAGAAGATTTAATGAATTTAAAACTTATGCTATCCACTGAAATAATAAGTTATTTAAAAGACACGGACACATGAAATTCGGTGAGTTCTTACCAACAGCGGAAATGAAAGCAGATAAGTTATACAAAAAACGGACAAACTCATAGTTTTCTACAGATCCACCTTCAAGGAGGAAGGGATGAGTTGAAGGAACTCCAGAGGCTGCAGACCGCAGGGAAACATGCTACAAAGACGCGCGAAACTCCAACAGTTCCAGCCTCGAAACCCGCCTCATTGCTGGAGCTGCCTGCAGAGTTCGATTAACGACCCTTCGACACCCCTCTGGTCTTCACGGGGAGTATTCTTTCCTTTGAGCAAACATTCGCATAAATTCGCATAATAAGCTATAAAGTTTAGGAGCATACCTGAAAGATAAGAAACAAACGGAATGAAAGCGAAATGGTGCAAAGAAACTCGTGGTATATAATAGGCCAATCCAGGATTTGCCTATCGACCAGGAAAAACCTCAGAAATGGTGGTCGAGAGAAAATAACTCAGGACCTTCCCGTTGGGGAGGGGATTCGTCCCCTTCAGTTGCTTTAGTGCGAGCGCTGAGGACCCTTAGCACTCGTGGTACCTCTGATGTTACTAGAGGAACCTCGGGCCGAACATTCGAGTCCCTCCCTTGGGGAAGTTGTTTGGATTGGGTTGGACTCGAAACCCACGGGAGATTCGGTACCTCCGACCAGGCTACGGCCGCCCGGAGGGGGTAGAGGGTTGCCTATTAAGTCCCGGGTAATAGCCTGCAGAGCTAGTAGAAGGTGTGCTAGATCACCAGGCGGCCCCACCGAGGTTATTCGGTAATCTTCCCTGCGAGGTTGACGCGTGTAAGTGGCGTATCCACTTCCATAACGTCTTGACGGTGTTGTCAACGGGGGGGGGGGGCTTTTTGAGAAATCAGGTATTGCCCTATGGAAAGACCTCCGCAGTTGTCCATCGTTCCGGGTTGAAGTAGGCCAGGGTCCTTGGACTTAAGGTCATTGGTCTTTTGGGTAGATCCTCTGCACTTAACTCAGGACCTCTAACGTTATTAGGAAGCCATCTAGCTGTGCTGTATTTGACCCTAAAAGGGAAGCTAGAATCTTAAAGTAAGGAAATATAAAAAAAAAAAACTAAAATTTTGGAACGAGGCTGCTCTACTTTTTTTTGTGCTAAGAAAGTTCGATAGTTTTTCCGGCGAATCATGTCTCAGATAATGGATATTTCTTTTACACGTGTACCTTGCTGGAATAAGTCTTTATGGACAGCTGAGTGTTGGACAGAAAGAGTCCAACTGAAAAATTCAGTGCCATGGCCGGGATTTGCCTTAAAATTAATATAGACATACTTAATAATATAAAGTTTTCTTTTTCTAGCGGTACCACAGAAACCATCACATGACTATTTAAATAACCCTACACCTGTATCGTAGCTGCTATTACGTAATTTTAACCTCAGATTTCTCAGATTCCATATTATCTACATTTTCCTAACTTCAAAATGTTCCACAGGATGCATCTGCATGAAATTCTAAACATGCCTGTAAGGGCAACTGCATATTAAGTGTACCCATTAACATTTGTTATGTTTTTTTTTATTTGTATTGAAAAGGATTATAATGCTTACTTCTTACTGAAAACGCTTAGGAAAATAAAAATTGTTAAACAGGTAGGATTATAAATACGTAAAATATGAAGCTATTAACAGTGAAGCAAGCAAATATATACAAATATAACAATTTGTAACTATGATTTCTTTTTCCCTTCGTTGATATGACGAAGACAAATATTTCACATAGGTAGAGGTCATTAATAGGTTAAAATGGGTGCAGAAACTTATACCCCAAGCATTAATTTTAAAAATTACAATATATGGAACATTTTGAAAATTGCCTGTAATTTAGACAAACTGTTAATTCCTCAGAATCTATTGTAACTAGAAAGCTGAAACTTAGTATTATTCCATTCTTGATCGATCACAAAAACAAATGTTATAAATTTGAAACAAATCGAACAAAAGCTTCAGATATTTCAATTTTCACCCCTAAGCCCCCCCTCCCAAACCCATGTTTTTGTTTTGTGACATAGTTAATTACTCCACGCCTTTCTAATCATTATAGTTCGTACTTAGTGAAGTGGATTTGTATGTATCTTAATTATACGACAAAATCTGATATTTTAACTTGCTGCGGAGCCATTTATGGAATTTAGAATAAATGTAGAACTTTTTCGTCTAGGGAACCGAAAAATAGTATGTGTTTAGTGAATTTGTAGCAGCATATGTTGCGATGATTGTCATTTTGTTATAGTGTATTTATAGTGCGTTTTAAGAGCCATTTTACTAATAGTGTGCATTCCTTAGAAAATTTTTAGTGCCTATTTAAGTGCCTATTTTGCCCCTTTTAGTGCCTATTTCACATATTGTTAGTGTCTATAAATCCGCTCCCTACTTATCTAGTGGTGCTGTTTACATATTTATTGTGTTACAGATCTGAAAGAACTATTACGCTTTGAAGGACGAGGGAAAGATTAATGTATTGCATTTTTAGTAGGCAGGTAATGAAGACTTCAGAATGATTTCGAAACCATTAAACAATACCTTGGAAACTTGTACATACCTGCCACATATACTAGTCACCTTGTATAGACCAAGAGCATGAGAGTCGTCCAATCGGTGCTTATGCAATTTTACCTTGGTGACTTCAAATAATCGTAAATAAATCGTACCAGAAGGATTTATGTAATTCTACGTGGAATTGATGTAGGTAATGGTTTCAATAGAGAAACAAAACGTGACAACGAGTGCACGACATGTGCGATTGTCGGAATGTTGAAGTACAAGTATGTACGTTACTCAAGGCTGCTGTCTTCTCAGTGTGGAATGCTCGAGTAGTAACATAACCTAACTGCTTTTACTTCTTGAATAACAACAATGTAGTGGTATCCTAAGCCGGCGGCCGTGTTGACAGACTAATGCCCGATTTCACCAACAGATGTTAAAATCGACGTTAACAAATGTAACGTAACAATTGTCACAGCTCTAACACTTGCATTTCACCAACCTGTTTTCTGAAAATGTTAACAAACCTGTGTTAACGCCAAGAAACTTGTAAATATCTCAGCTGTAGAAGGCTATGGATGAGTCGTATTATTTTCTGAACGTACTGCGATGCGCTTTTGTTTTCTTTTTCCTCTGCACAAGCTGAAAAATGGCCTATGAACAAAATAAAAAATAAAGCCGTTAGACAAATTTCTCATCGATGGAGAAAGAATTGTTAATTGAATTGGTGACGAAGTGTAAGGATATCGTGGAAAATAAGAGGACGGATGCTGTAAATGTAAAAGAGAAAGAAGTCACGGGGAAAATATTGGAAACGAATTTAATTCAAATGCATGTGTCACTACTACAAGCACCAAACAACTTATCAGTATTACGTAAATTTAAAACGAGGTGCGAAGGGCAAGAAGAGAGATGGACACTGTATTATCCACAGAATTCAGTGAATTATAAAATCGCAAGGTTATTAATACTTGAAGCAAAGGCGAGATCGGCATATTCCTTTCGATGCATGTTCTAACTCATTATTACGTAAATTTAAAACGAGGAGCGAAGGACAAGTGACTAGAATGTTTCAAGACGGGAGGTGGACAGTGTATTATCCACAGAAGTCAGTGAATTATAAAATCGAAAAAATTATTAATACTTGAATCTAAGGCGAGATCAGCATATTCCTTTCGATGCATGTTCTAACTCATTATTACGTAAATTTAAAACGAGGAGCGAAGGACAAGTGACTAGAATGTTTCAAGACGGGAGGTGGACAGTGTATTATCCACAGAAGTCAGTGAATTATAAAATCGAAAAAATTATTAATACTTGAATCTAAGGCGAGATCGGCATATTCCTTTCGATGCATGTTCTAACTCATTATTACGTAAATTTAAAACGAGGAGCGAAGAAGGACAAGTGACTTGAACGTTTCAAGACGGGAGGTGGACAATGTATTAGCCACATCTGTGAATTATAAAATCGCAAAGTTATTAGTACTTGAAGCTAAGGCGAGATCGGCATATTCCTTTCGATGCATGTTCTAACTCAGTATTACGTAAATTTAAAACGAGGAGCGAAGAAGGGCAAGTGACTTGAACGTTTCAAGACGACGGGTGGACAGTTTATTATCTACATAATTCAGTGAATTATAAAATCGCAAAGTTATTAATACTTGAAGCAAAGGCGAGATCGCCCTATTCCTTTCGATCCATGTTCTAACCTCTCTTGTACTTCCGCAGCAACTTTCATAGCAACTTGTTTGGACAGTATACCTCCGTAAAAATGTTTCTTCGGATGACTCCTCAAAATCATTTCTCCTCATAGGCCGTACTCTATTACGAATGTCATTTAGACGGTCTTAAATATAGCAAATCGACATCAACAGCTGAGTTCATGCTCGCCATCTTGAGTATTTACAATTGTTAAGGACTTAACATCAGAAATTTGGCTTGTTAGTTTAACAAGAGGTTTAACACGGGTGTTACGCTATCACTTGTTGGTGAAATGCAATTTTTGTTTTAACTATTGCTAAACTCGTGTTAAGTCTTAACATCTGTTGGTGAAATCGGGCATAACTCATACAGATAACTGAGCGTTTATAGCCGACATGTTAGCTAACATCTTCATGCCCGATTTCACCAACAGATGTTAAAATCGACGTTACAAATGTAACGTAATAATTGTTACAGCGTTAACATGTGTTAAATACTTGCATTTCATCAACTTGTTTTCTGAAAATTTTAACAAACACGTGTTAACGCTGAGAGACTTGCAAGTACTACAGGCTATGGATCAATTGTATTATTTTCTGAACCACCTGCGATGCGCTTTTGTTTTTATTTTCGTTTACGTATGTCTGAAAAAATGGTGGGTGAGTAAAATCAGAAGAGAAGCTGTGGGACAAATTTCTCATCAATCGAGAAAGAATTGTCAGTTCAATTAGTATCTAAATATAAGTACATTGCGGGAAAAATGAAGACGGATGCGGTAAATGTGGAAGAGAAAGATGTGACGTGGGTAAATATGAGAAATGAGTTTAATTCAAATGCAAATGTCACAACCAGAAGTACGAAACAACTTCGTTCAATATTACGTAAATTTAAGACGAATTGCGAAGGACAGAAGTGGACGTTTCAAGAAAGGAGATGAACAGTGCTAGACCACAGAGTTCACTGAATTATAAATCCGAAAGTTATTAGTACAACAGAAATATGCCTTGTTAGTTTAACAAGAGATTTAACACGAGTGTTAAGCTAACACATGTTAGTGAAATGCAATTTTTGTTGTTACTATTGCTAAATAGACTAACAGCCGTGTTAAGTCTTAACATCTGTTGGTGAAATCGTGAGTCAGTGTTTAGTTAATGCTGTCTGCCCATCACAAGAAGGCAAGACAGAGGAATGTGTAACGTAATCACTTTTGCTCTGTTTATGCTCGCCTTCCGAATATGATTCCGGTTAACCTGACTTATCTTTGTTAATACAAACCTCTCAGATAGCGCACTGATTATTCTCGGAAAAGTGAGAGAGAGGTACTGGCGCGCTTCTCGGACGTCTACTAAGCACCAATGAACGCATCACTTCAACCAATGGAATTTGCAGGTATCACACATGACAGATAGCTGTTATGTCCACGTGGAGCAATCACTGCGTTATCTGAGAGGTATTATCTTTAATAAACATAAAGCCAGGGTAACCGTTTGAGCAACACGATAATACCTATCACTGCAATTACTGAAACGAGCATTAGATATGGCAGCTTGGCTGACTCATATGCATTGCCATACACTCATTTTGTAGTAAACAGATCCACTACCAGAGCAAATAAACAGTTCAACCTCCTCTCCCCTTCATTCCCTGTTAGCCTTCTTGTGGTGGGCAGACAGTACTTCCGCTCTACTCTACTCTTACTGGAAATTAAATATAGCCAATTTTAATAGTCATTTTAATGCCTTTCGCCATTCTGTTTTGGGGCAAAACAACAAACCGGAACAGTATGATTGAAAAAAAAAAAAAAAAGTGGCGCGGGGGGTGTATAGGCTCAGGTGGCAGCACCTGTGTCGGGCAAAGAGGATAATTACATCTCCCGAACTTTCTTTCTATCCTTTTCACTTCACTTCTCGTTTCATTTCTCGTTTCATGCTAGATGACGGCAGATGCATTGCTTAGCCTTCGATTCGGTCGGGGGGTGGGGCGGGGAGGGTCCTCGGAGTCCTGGACCCCAAGAGAAAAGGGAAGCAGGGTGTACAAACTGCCACCGAGGAGCTTATGTCTGTAGTACTACCAGCTGCTGTCGTTTCTACTCAGTACAACCGCCCTTAGTACCCTCTCACCTGTAGCAGGATTTTTACTAAATGCGCAATGATGTTAGACGATGATGGTGTTCTAAAAGCACCACGGTGTGGCGATCATTTTGTAGCAGGATTTTGTCGGGATGATGAAGGAATCTAATGAATTTCTCACCTTTGGTGACCACCTAGAAGATATCTGGAAGTTTCCCCTGCAACTCTTGGAGGGGGTGGGCGCATCAGTAGTTCTGGAGGGATGAGTTCCTTTTTTCTCTCCCCAGGGTCGTGGTAAAGGGGTTGAGAAAGTATTACTATTGCTGAAGAATGGACAAATAATTCTTTTCTTGTTCAAATATAAAGATTTAATTCTTCCGAAACTTTTGACACACACACACACACACACACACACACACACACACACACACACACACACACACACACACACGCACACACACACAGGCACACACGCGCACACACACGTACACACACACTATTTGTGCAACTTAAATGCATACTCAAAAATATTTCTGCACAAATGTACGTCTTTCTCCTTCGATGTTCTTAAGCAGAAGAACAAAATCTTTAAATATTTAACAACTTCCTCTCATATCAGGTTGTCATGGTTACACCATCACCTACCTATCTTAGATTTTATCCGTTTCATTCAACATTACAATTCCTTTAACTATTCTTTTTACGAAACATGAAATGTCTCAAATAACCGCTTCACTCCGCAGCCTCTCTACTGCGGGGCGCCCCACCAGGGGCACAGGCTGAAAAGATTTCTTTTGTCATATTCATACTCTGATCGAAAAAAAGCATAATAAAATGTTAATAAATTTTATGAAAAGCTCCTAATACATACGTGAAATAGAAACGACACTTGAGCTGTTAATAAACAAAGGCGAGAGGCACGTGGCCGCAGTGAATTGGCCCTGACCGCAGCTCTCACTGAGAACTTATACTGTCCGTAAGTTATTACTTTGACAATGTGCTAATGGACACGTTCACTGCATTCTTGTCGGTTATTTTGAAATAGATGTCAGCCAGTGAGCTGAAACTGAGCAGTTATCACTATCGATTGCTGTGCACGTGTAGCGCTGGAGTGGATCCAGGTTGCAATACGTCATATACTTTGACATGTTTGCACCATTATGCGATGTCATTAGAAGCTTGTCTTGTTCAGATTATTAGGATGCATTCGTAATCCGGCAGCTCCTCCAAAAATACGTACTTGTAACATGGTTGGAAAGATTAGATATATTGCATCTGCTATATCGGTGACCTATATTTATATTCGCACATGTTCCCCAACCAGTTAGTCGCCAACTATCACACTGATTATTAGGGAATTTATTTTTATGTGCTAAAAAGTTATATAATTTATTTTTATGCATGAAAAACCAAGAGAATATTTTTTAGATAGTTAAAAATATTTACTAAAACACGCTAATGGCAGGGCGGCAATAACAGGGGTAAGAATATGTAAACATAAACTGGAGATGTCAGTTAGATGGTTAGAAAGACTATATGAAGCGGTCCTCGAATCCAGAACAATGTTCGCAGTGAAGGTATGGGGCACATCAGAGATAGGTACACAATTAGACCAGATGTATGGATTGTTTTGCAAAGAACTACTGGGGATGAGATTTTGAGAGGAACAAAAGGATGTACAAGAGAAGATAGAGTCAGAAATGAAAATATAAGAAATGAATTACAAGTGGAAGCTATCACCTCAAGAATGGATAGGTACAGAAGAAGATGGTTTGAACATGATGGGAGAATGGATGATACAAGACTGCCAAAAGTAGTTTTCCAATAGAGTCCTAAAGGAAAGAGGGATGTAGGGAGGCCGAGGAAAAAATGGAAGGAGACACTGTGAAGACGGAACAGGCGAGAATCTAATCCATAAAGTGAAGAAGAAGAGGAAGAAGAAGACTACTGGGGCCGCCAAAATCGGCACCAAGAGAAGTGGTATTACTCGAGTTGGGAAATACAAAAAGGAGGGGAATAATAATGGAGAGAATAATGAAATTCTGGTATAAGTGTATTAAAGGGCAGAAAGGGGAATTGTTGAATCTGTGTATGAAGCAAAAGAAAAGCATTAAGAACACAAATTGTTGGTGGTCGGCATTAGAAAGAATGGTATTGAAGATAGGTATGGGAGATTTATGGAGAGCAGAGTCAAATCATAGCGGTTTTTGGAAGGAAGTCAGAGGCAGAGTACAAGACATAGATAGGCAGGAGATATGAGGAAGTATAGAAGAAAAGAAATCTTTGAAATTTTATAAGCAATTAAAGACAAATGATACCGAAATTAAAGGATTACAAAATCAGTAAGGAATCATGATGGATTTCAAAGGAATATTGGTTCTTTGTTACAACGCGTGCAGGTGCAGTTGAGTCGAATAGCAGTTGGGGTGAATAGTTGCTTTAACAAAAGAAACGTAAGAAACAGTGTCCTTAGCAGATTTCTAAAGGGTAGTACTTGACTCCGTTTGAATAGGCATTCTTCGGACCCTTAATAATGGCATGAGCATAATCACAATGGACAAAATTGTTACAAAGCGAATCTTTGTGTGAAAAGAGGGCTTCCAGAAAGTGAAAGTCACACATACAGCCACACGCAGCTGTGGAGGTCAGTCCGAGGCGTGAAGCCGATTAGGGCAGTTATCTGGTTCTGTCTTGGTCGAAGGCAGACCAGAAGTGATGAGAGAAGGTAGTTGTCGGTTCATATGTACGTGAAGAACGAATTAAGTTTTGTTGAGTAATAAGCATTTCATAAACAGTAACTCTAAACAGTGATATAGGTAACCCTTGGTCGGCAACTTCAAGTTTGATGTTTTGATAAAAAGAAGCAGTCATTAAACAAGTTTGAAACGGGCATTCCAGTGTCATTAAAACCATCCTTCTCATACATACCCACGCATATCCTGAGAGAAACCTCATTGTTTTACCCTGAGCTAAACACTATTCGCTTCAAACTGTAGCGTGAACGTGGAACTGTGTGCCACCCATTAAAATTTTTATCAAACTGTCGCGCCAACGTGGAACTCTTTGCTCGCCAATTTTTTTGCCTCACAGATTAGGGTAGGGAAAATATATAGATCAATGTTGCAAAACTGGAAGAGGAGGCAAGCATGGATGAGAGTAGGAATAATGCATGTAAAAGGGTTGAGAAGTAATGAGGTAGGGATATGTGAATTTTGTGGAGATGAAAAGAGCACTGTTCTTTACTTTATAGAATGTAAGGAGTTAACAAATTGCAGGAGAAAAATATGGGATAAGAAATGGGACAGTGTGAGCAAAGAGATACCGTTACGCATGTTACGCGGGGATGGGTGAAAAGAAAAATAGATGTATAGGAGAATTTTTATATAGGTTAAGAGTAAAGTGGATTAGGGTAAAAGAAGCGGTCAAGAAGAAATAACACCAAGCTGCTCGGGATAACCGAAAGCTTATGGCCAGGGGATCTGAGTCTGCGAGTAAATCTTAGGTCAGCAATTTCATGTACAAATAAATATCAAAATATCAAATACTAAAACAAAACAAAAAATATTTTCTTTCATTTTAGAAAAATTCGCCAGTAATGGATTATTGATATCACATGTCAATTGTTGGAAAATGTTTGGAACTGCAGTGCACAACACTTGTCTTCTCGAAATTGTCGTAGCACTGTCCGGTATTGGGGGAATTATCATTCTATTTGACATGAAGTCAATATTGCATATTTCGTAAGAGACACGTCACTGGTACTTGTACTCTCAATATCTACTTGATAGCCTTATAGAATTTGGGCAACTTATCCCATAATTTTGATCCCTGTATTATTTCCTCAAACAGTGAATTGAATTTGGTTTTCAAAGTTTGCAGTTTATGCCTTAGAGCAAGTTGATTTAGTTTATACATTAACGCTTTCTTTAATAATTTATATCGAGGGATAAGGTGTTGTTTTTCAATTATTTTTGTTACTTCATTTCTCCGTCAGTTAAATCACACGTCGTTGCCAATATATTCAATACTTTTGTAAACAGGACACTAGAAAACACAACAAAAAAGTTAAAAAATCTAATTATTACATTCATGTAAACGTTTGATCCTACTATTTTATTATTCATACCAAAGTTTTCCCTTTATCAATTTCTCGTCAGTCAAGATAAACTTTAAAATAAGACTTAAAGCTTTCCTGGCGACGAATATCTACAAAATATTCTCGGGAAACAAGCCAGGTGAAAAGACGATTGGAAATCGATGTTTCGGGAGCGTACATCGCTCCCACCATCAGGATATTTATAAAAAAAACTTATAAACACTAAATAGATACAACAACAAAATTAACAAAAACAAAATACTACCAATACTCGCATCACTGAACAAAAGACTGTTTTCAGTAAATTAAATGCCAGGTCAGCAGATGGTGTGAGTGTTGAAAACTAATTAGGTCAGAGCAACGTAACTACTTAATTTGATGATCAAGCTGTATATATCTGTGCTTCTTAAGCAGTTTAATTTCCATTTTTAAGGCTGGTTTCCAAGAGGACCTGAACTGAAATCTAGCATCACGATTAAACGTGCTCCTCTCGGAGAAAATGGCCAAAGCCTCTTTAATTCTCCGCTCCCAGTAAGCGTTGGCCATTTCCTTTAGAGGCGCACGCTTAATCGTGATGCTAGATTTCAGTTCAGCTCCTCTTGGAAATCGGTCTTAAAATGGAAATCAGTCGGCTTAAGAAGCACCGATCTATACAGCTTGATCATCAAGCTAAGTGCCCGCCTCGGTAGTGTAGATCGTAGCGTGTCTGCTTCACGTTCAAGAGTTCCCGAGTTCGAATCTCGGTCAGGGTGAGTTACCTGGATAAGGTTTATCCGGGGTTTTCCCTTATCCTTCAAGACAAATGTCGGGTAACTCTAAGGTCCATGTACCCTGGACTCATTTGAGCATCATTTCATCCAATTCATTCACCGTCCGATATGACTTCACGTTGGAGGACGGAAATTACACACAAAAAAAGTAATTACGTTTCTTTAACTAATTAGTTTTTTACACACACTCCATCTCCTGACCTGGCATTTAATTTATTGCAGTCTTTTGTTCAGTAACGCGAGTATTGGTAGTTTTTTGTCTGTTGATTTTTGTGTTATATCTATTTAGTGTTTATAACATTTCTTATAAATATCCTGATGATGGAACAGATGTATGCTCCCAAAACGTCAATTTCTAATCGTCTTTTCACCTGGCTTGCTTCCCGAGAATATCTTGAATATAAGGTAAACTTTCTTAGGCATTCAATTGTAGTATAAGAAGGCAAGTTAGAGTTTTAGAAAGTAGATCGCTGTGAAATGAACTGGTAAATCGTAAAAGAAAGACCAAATCTTACTTCAAAATCACGTCAAATGCCTACATACATTTTTTAACGTTTTGAGCAAACCATTTCAGAGGTATTCCCTGTAATTTATTTGAATTTTTCAATTTACCAATACTTTTTTTTTTTTTTTTTTTTTTTTTTTTTTTCAAAATAGGAAGTCATTCTTTTCCTGGTCATGCAAAGAAAATGGAATTTCAAGCCATCACTTAAAGGAGCGTATCAGATTTGTTCTGGAGTGAGCACTTGTGAAGTATATATTTGGCGTAAAATTCTCGAGCTCCAAATTTATCGCTCAATCTGTTAATAGAGATAAGGGCGTTTGTTATGATGTTTCGTCACGTAATATCTGTATAGACACGCGTGTCTGAAATAGCCATCACGTCGGCGTCAAGCCTAGAGGAACACAGGCGGCGTGATTATGCGGCTCAAAGATGAAAATGTCAAGGCATCTATCTCTCCGAAGGTAGAGATTGTGTCTGGGGGCAATTAATCCGTAACCTTCTCACATCGTCATCGATTGTTTGTCGCGCCAGAAATAGCAGGGTGGTTAGACTGGCCGACATCTCACATCTTTAGGTATCGCGTCATTCCTACACAAATTTCTCTATCATCTACTTGCGTAGGGTCCTTCATCCAAAAAAATTGTGTACTCAAAGTTCAGCAAAAATATATGTTTTGAGGTCTGCATAACAACTGAAAAATGAACATCGAATGAATATAATATCAAGCACCTTTTAAAAAGGCAACTCCGAGATTTTCACGAAATTCCCCTCATCACAAATTATTACATTTTACACATCGTTGCCTTTCAAGTTTTTAAAAACTATTAACAATTTTAATAATGTGTGGTATATTTAGAAATACTGATAAGTAAATAAATAAGTAAATAAATAAATAAAATCTGAAAATCTAATCCCGGTACCTAATTTCTTATACCGGGACATGATTTCCAAATTCCAATTTATTAGCCACCAAATAAATACAAAAAATACAATTTACACAATAAGTTTTCAGGGAGTAAAAGACAATAATCTAAAAATAGAACAAATTAAATAAAAAAATAAAAAAGCTACCAGTTTACAAATTTACAATTTAACTAATAAAACTTTACTGGAATCAAGTATACATATAACTGACAAACAGCTAAAATTGTAAAATAAACTGCAATACCGGAAACCGATACTTAATATACTGGTAACCGTACAATTAAAACTTACCGTTAGAACTAAAAAAACCTTTTAACTTTAAACAATTTACTAAAAACTTATATAAAAATAATTAATAAAATAAACATTACTAAAAATAACAAAATTTACAAATTTAACAAATTCTCCAAATCATTTAAACAAATCTAAATACATCATATAAATTTTATACAAACAATCATAAATTCAATTATCACCTCAAATAAATAATTATTAATTTACAAATATACTTTATATCAGATTTGAAAAATATAAATAACAATGATTAACAATAAAATTATTCATCTATAATAACCTTAAAAAATTACATACAATTCAAAAATATTAAACAAGTAATAATCATACAATCAAAAAACATTCATATTAATTCAAAATTAAACCATTACAACAACCAATTTCATACTATCCACACTAAACAATTAAATTTAATTAATCTGTAATTTTAATTGATTTACCTTATTAACACAAAAATATAAAAATTTACCGTTATAATAAAACACATTTCAACTATTAAATCTACTAAATCTTCAACACAATTATATAAAAAATAATTTCACTCTATAATTTCTCAAAACAAACTATCTCAAAATTTAACTATGCTCAATTCAAACCAAATTTATAATATATAACGTAACTAAAAATGTATCAAATCAGCTCCTAAAATCCATTCTTCTAACTATCCACTTCTTAAAATAAACCATTCAAATCCTCCTTCACCTTACACTCAAATAATCCATAATAATAATCCATAACTCTATTCACCATTATCCTTCACTACACAACAACCATCCAAAAAACTTTGCTCATTCATTACTATACCACATTATCATATACAACACTTCTCTCATCTTTAGAAAACCATCTTACTCCGGGGAGGAAGAAATCCTCCCCAAACTAAACCACAAATAAACTTCTTGATCCACTTTAATACTCATATGAAGAATAGAATGTAGGTATATATGGAACTTTCTAATGAAGTCTTCTTCTTCTTCACTCCAAGTGCTAGGCAATGCTGCCTGTTCCGGCTTAAAACATGTGTGACCATCGTTTTCGTGGTCTTCCCGGATGTCTCTTTCCTCTAGGTTTATAGTTTATAACTCTTCTTGGGATCCTATCCCTCGGCATTCTCTCAATATGCCCTCTCCATTCATTTCTATAATTTATTATTTTTTCTTCTAAAGAACTTATTTCTAAATCTTCTCCTTTTTTTTTTTATTTGGAATTTTATAAAAGAGTACATCCCTTTACTGGTCTTAAAAATCTCATTTCGGCAGCCTGTATCTTGTTTTTGTCTGCTTTTGTTAATGTCCATGTTTCAGAACCAAAAAGAAAAGCAGGCACAGCCATTACTTTATACAATTTCATCCGTGTTTCTTTTCTGGTTTTAGTTTTTAGGCTTCTATTTATTATGCCGCATATTTGTTGAAACATTGGTAATTTATTTTTAAAATAATTTTTATATTTATTACTGACATATGTTCCCAAATATTTAAAACCCGTAACTTGCTCTAAGATAATATCATCAATTACTATTTTGGTTCTAACAGTGTCTTTACCTCGAAACGCCATTGTTTTTGTTTTCTAATGAAGTCTTCTTGTTACTAAACTGTATGAAACTGATACACTTTAATGCCCGATTTCACCAACAGATGTTAAGACTTAACACGGCTGTTAAGTCGTTAACAATTGTAGAATTATCGAGAATCAAGATGGCGGGCGTGAACGCAGCTTTTGATGTGCATAATACACTGTCCACTTCCGGTCTTCAAACGTTTATGAGTTTAATTCGTAATTCACAACCAGAAGTACCAAGCAACCTCGTCAGTATTAGGTAAACTTAAAACGAAGTGCGAAGGTCAGAAGTGACGAGAGACTTGAACTCTTATAATCACTGCACACGAAAACATTAGCCAAATTGTGAAACAAATAACATAGACATGTTTAAAGAAAACTAGAACAGGTAACCGATAATATCATTATTTGGAATGTAGGCCAGCGGTTCTGAGTTCGGTACTCGCATTTTCCGAAATGTTGAGTGTAACTCAGGACTCTGCAGTGTAATAAATACCTCAGATATTTGGCAGCAAAAACGTTTTCCTAGCTCTTCGGTTGCGATATAAAGTTTCTAAGTTAAGTTGGAAATTTTTCCAGCTTTGCACAAAACAAATATCTCAGGATCGCCGCTGTCAACTGTCTCATTATGAAAAACCTCCGTTGCATCAACAAAATATTTTCCTGGCAAGCTTGAGGCGATTCTGAAAGTTCACATGAAATATACAAACCTTTCAACAAACTGTTGACCGCCATTTTTTGTCTGAGCGTGGAAAATAACGAAATCCTAAGTGGTTTCTCGAATTATGACGTTCTAATGTGAGCAAAAATAACATGGAACTTCCTGACGTTGCTTTGACGTGTTTGTTGTTGTTGTGAAGATGCTCTTAGACATCCAACCTTTTAATATAATTTAATGCCTGGGCGCCAGTGATGTCACACATTTGAGATGATTTTTCTTCACTGTTAATTAACTTATAGATGAGAAGAGATAAATGGGTGTTTAAATAAACCTGCTAATTCAAAACTGGGCTCGCATAATGCTCTTTATGTTGGGCTGTGGAACGAAGTGGAACACCTCGAGTACTGCGATCTACATAGATCTATTGTGGCTTCTATCCCCCAGGAGGAAGGGGTGAAATAAAGGAACCACGGCAGGCTATAGATCGATGCAGAGGCCAAAGAAGTGTTTAACAGTTCTAAGCTCGAAGTTGTATCCTACTACTGGAACTTCCTAGTGAGTGAATGAAGGACCTTTCGACTCAGGACCCTCGCATGTCCTTCGAGCAGCTTTTGCGCCGTCTTTGCGCCGCCTTTATACGCCATAACACCTTTTAAGAAGGAGGGAAGTATTATATCTACTTGATTTAGTCGTGTTAATCTTTGGATTTATTTTAGTGTTATTACATTATATTCACATCCACATATACGTTCTCGTTCATGCTTCCAGACTCTAGGGAGGAAAAGAAAAATTCTACGCTCCAACTGGCAATCGAACCCGGTACCTCTGGATTTCATGATTAGCCGAAAATCATCTGTCCACAGAAGTAGTGGAAATATTCCATTTTTATTAGTATGTGAGGTTAAAGGGACTAAAGGATTGGAGGAAGAGTATATGTGAAACAAAGTGTGAAAAATTGCACAAGGTAAATATTGCAGTTAAACTGTTAACTGAAATAGAAAAATAAAAGATTAAAATCATAGGAAAAATAAGGAGGAACACATTTTTCGCACCAAAAATGCATTCACTAACTCAGTTATTAACTGATTCGCGAGAGCACTCCTCTATGCAACAGCTGGTTATAGTTTCAGAACGTTCTAGAGCATAAACTTCCAGAAATTTGGATTAGCTGACAATAGCACTTTTTGGTGTTGAAACTGGACGAGAGCGTCTATTTTTGTGAGGCTAAAAATAAGAATCTCTTTTAACAGACTTGAAAGTTGCTGAATTTAAATATCGTTTGTTCTATAGCATTATTTCTGCCGACTACATACATATTTAGATATTGTGACTTTGCGGGTTCGTAGAATTAAAACGCCGAGTTGCAGAAATTAAAAATCTCCTTTATTTTCGTAGAAATACTCTTATAGATTACAGCAGCATTACGTTACGTACACCATCAGTCTAACAACAACACAACATAATGGCATGCGCATTTTTAATGTGTTCTCGAGGTACATAAAGTGATGGAGCTTGTTAGGCATTGCATTTGTACATATTATAATTTCATACGATATATCACAAGGCAAGGCAAGAAAGTGTATCACAAATATGCGTAACAACGTATTTGTTTACACAAGCCTGTCGCACATACTCGGTAAATCCAGTGTATGTATAGTCTGTTCAGATGCAATCATGTCTTCTGGACAGCAATGTGTCGTAAGTCCGCAGGAACGAGAAATTATATATAACGTGATTGAATATTGTGACAAAGAGAAAGAAAAGCGAATCAAAAGCTATTTGTGTTAGGCGTCAAATGGTCGGCTGCAACAGTAATTTACTTTTGCATATAATAATTGATTGGTTAACCTTTCATATCACACTTAGTTCCCAGGTTCTTTATTTGTGTTTCTTCACCTACTGTACGCCAAGCTACTAATATTTCTCTTCTATTAAACAAGATAACAAACAAATGCAGCTCTTGTGAAAGTCAATACGTCTTAGTGCTCTGCTACTTAGTACCCTCTGACGGAATTGGTAAAAGTCGGCGTGCAACGAAGGATATTTCGTTGTCGAAATGTGAGTCTTTTACCTTGTACATCATGATTGGGTGCAGAAAGTCATATATCATTTCCGTACGGTAGCGAATTTAAAATAAAATTTTTCTTTGTAATACAGAAATAAATACAAAATAATATCATAATGAAACAGAAGATAAAGTGTAAATTATAACAAAAATACTTCCTTTTTGTGGAAATGTAGAGTCAGACTGAAAAATTCAATGCCATAGTCGGGATTTGAACCACGGATCTTCTTATTTCCGTCCAGCCGCTCTACCATTGAGCTACTATGGCCAACGTGCCGATATGACATTAAATTCTCCAACTGACTCGTATTTTCCCGGTAAATCGCTAAGAGTTCTCATAAACACATGAGACAACTACCTTAATGGCGACTTACAACATATAAGTACTTTAAGGCCCGGGATTTATGGTTTACCAATCAGTTAACCGAGTCAGTCAGTTAACTTTGTGGTTAACCGAGTCAGTTGGAGAATTTAATGTCATATCGGCACGTTGGTCATATTAGCTCAATGGTAGAGCGGCTGGACGAAATTAGAAGATCCGTGGTTCAAATCCCGGCTATCATATTGAATTTTTCAGTCTGACTCCACGTTTCCACAGTTTAGCCTACGCACGGCCAGTGAGAAAGAACAATTAATTTCCAATACTCCCTTTTATTATTACATAATAGAGAAAGGTTATAGTAACAGTAGATAATAAAACATCAGTGGAAATTCAAGAAAGAATAGCAAGTGGTAAGAGATGTTTCTATGCCTTGCAGAATATGTTTAAATCAAGGAACGTCAGTAGGAATACTAAAATTAAAATATATACAACTGTACTGAGACCAATAGTAATGTATGGTTCAGAAAGTTGGGTGTTGACAACCAGAGAAGAACAATGGTTATTACGGTGTGAAAGGAAGATCTGAGACATATATTTGGAGTGATAAGGGACTTGGATGGCTGGAGAATGCGGACTAACTTGGAGTTACAGTGTCTATTTGGACAACCAAATATAGTAATGAAAATTAAACAAGGAAGAATAAGGTGGATTGGCCATGTGCAGAGAATGCCGGAAACCAGTGTAGTTAAGAAAATATTCATAGGAAAGCTGGATGGCACAAAGAGAAGAGTAAGACCCAGGAAAAGATGGGTAGATGACGTAGAAGATGACTTGAGAAAGTTGGGGGTTAAAGGCTGGAGAAGAAACGCAGAGGACCGAGTAGAATGGAAGAGGGTGGTTAGGGAGGCCTAAGGCCTACATGGCCTGTAGCGCCAACTATCATCATCATCATCATGATCATCATCATCAATAGAGAAAGGTTGCATTCCACCTAAAGTTCGATATCCAAATTTCATTGATGTTTTGAAACTTCTTGAAAAAAATGCTTGAAAATGAAGACAGGAAGAATTTTAAGAAAATTCCACCACCCCAAACTACATGGAAAATGTTTGACAACATTTTATTTCTCAAAAATGGAAGGTTTTGATTATAATGGCACATGTTCAACATATTTCCTTGGCAAATAACATGTATATCTGAATTTTCTGGAAATAGCCTGTGAAGTCTTCATTAATAATTGCGAATCATAAAATTGCTATACACGAAATAAATCTAAAAAACTAACACAGCAGATTTTGTGTTTCAGTTCATGAGGCGGTTCAGTAACTACCCGATTTTTTAAAATAGATGGCATTCCAAGGCCAATTGATTTTATTATTGACTACTGTCATGTCATACGTCGCGTAAACAAATGTTTTACTTATTCACGAATTAATTTGAGTTTGGCAGGAAGTTTATTATTAGTAGTCGTTGATCGTGCTTACGCTTTAATGAAAAAAAGGCAGTATCATTCAATAATTCGCTTTTTACTTTTGGGTGGCGATGGGGGAAAAGATTACTACAACCAATCAAAATGAAAACACAAACAAGTTTCCTACACAAAGTTACGGAATTAAAAACAGATCTGAATCTTCCTAATTCTACAGAAAACATTTTAACCAAAGAAAACCCATTAACTTTTGAACCAATTAATATTCAATTAGATTTAGAACAAATAGTTACAAAATCTGAAACTTCCAAACCTGTACTAAAAACACCAGCATTACAAACTGTGAACAATAGATACCCACCTGAAGAATGGTTACATATCTACACAGATGGATCTAACTTGGACAACAACTCAGGAGCAGGAATTAAGTGTGCACTGTTCTCATTCTATCAACCAGCAGGATACCACACAACAAATTTTGATGCAGAGGTAACGGCTTATCATATTTCACTCCAACACCTTCTATACAGAATATATAAATTAAAAAATGATGTCATACTTTCTGATTCTAAAGCAAGCACTATGTGCAATAAGTTCATATAAAATGAGGTCAATCCAAATTAAAGAATGTCACAAAATGATCCAACAACTTCAAAAACTATACAAAAGAATTGTATTACAGTGGATACCTCCACATTGTGAAATTGCTGGAAATGAATCAGCTGATTTTCTTGCCAAAAGAGGTGCAAATTTAATTCAGAACAAAAGTAAAAACTTACCCTTTACATCCATAAAAAGATTAATCAAAAGCAAATATAAAGACAAACAAAACCAATCAATATCTAACAAAGCCAAAGATAAAAAATGCAACATTTTAATTAAAAATCCAGAAATTATTCCAGAAATCCCACGTAAAGCTGCAGTAGCAAATTTTAGATTACTTACGGAACATGATTATTTGGCCAAACACTTACACAGAATAGGAATTTATACAAGTCCAAATTGTGCTCTGTGCGACAAAGAAGAGGAAATAACTGAAGAGCATCTTTTAACCTGTGAAGCCCTACCTGCCGGACCCACTACACAGAAATATTGGAGAGCAAGAGAGCTAGTGGCTTCATTGCCAAAGCCTAGCATTTGAAAACAACAAAAACAACAACTTTTGGGTGGCGAAACCTGCGAGGGGATAAAAGCAAAATTAGATGCTGTTGACCGGAGAAGAGAGTGCATTTCTCCACGACAACGCACCAGAACATTTATCCGTGTTTTCGCCGCCAAACTGCATGAAGTGGTTATGAATTGTTGTTGCATCCCCTATAGTTGGCCGATTTGGATCCCAACGATTTCTTCTTGTTCTCAAACATGAAGAAATGGTAGCTGGAATAAAATTTACTTCAAATCGGAGATTATCAGTAAAACAGGGGCATATTTTGGGGAGATTGACTGTTCCTGTTTTCCAAGGGGCCAAGAAAATGGTATAAACGTTGGAAAAAGTACATATTCCAAAAATAGATTCCCTTCAAATGATATACGGAATATTATGCGAAATTTGTTGAGAATTAAATAATTTCTGTTTGAAAAAAAAAACTGTCTATTCCTGATACGTGTTTGACCTTCTGTAGTATGTCAAAATTTATCTTGACATTTTATTTTATCTTGTTTTATAATTAACCTTTGCAGAGTATTCTTAATATTTGTATGAATTTTCAAATACGTGCTTATAGTTTTCACAAATGGGAAAATGTTCTTATTGGTTCTTCCCTTTTTTTTGGTTTTTCTTGTAGAAAGAGCGTGGAATTTCACATCTATCACGTAGAGAGACGCTCTTTAAAAATCTGGCTCCAAGTGTGTAGATATGATTAAAGGTTTATCTGGATTAACAAGAAGTACTTAAAGCCTTGGGAAAACCATATAAACGGAGTGCAACAGCGCATGCGCGCTGCACCCTTTTAAGAAGAAACAGTTGCATAGCTGATACTAGTTATTCTTTTGTCCACACTAAAACATTCCTTTCCTTGTAAAGTTATTTAAATAAGGAAGATTTGCATTTTCCGAGTAGAAAATATGTACACGACTTTATTTACTCCCTCAGTATACAAATTAAATACTTCTACAAATGTTTGCTATTCTTTTGTTTCGTTTTAATCTTATTGCTAATTTTGGGCAAAGGAATATGAGATCGCCTCTTAGCGCAGTGATAGCGTGTCTGCCTCACGTTCAAGAGGTCCCGAGTGCGTATCTCGATCATGGTGAGTCATTTGAATAATGCCCCCCTTGTTTTCCTTTATCTGAAAGGCGAATATCGGGTAACTCTAAACTCTATGAACGCTGAGCTCATGTCAATATCATTTTACCCATGTCATTCATCGTCAGAAATGACTTAACGTTAGATGACGTTAAATATATCAAAAAGGGAATATGAGGAGACAGGCGACAGTCAACATTTTTTAAAAGTTAGTCAATGTGCTGGCTTTGACATTACGAGAGAAAGAAAGTGAGGGAGTGATAGCAGAGGAAGAGGGGGAGAAAGAATGAATAATGAGTTCCCTTTTGAAAATAAAAATGTATTAAGAATTTTCAAATGCAGACCAATAACAAGGCATAATTTGGAGCTGATTTGCTAAGGAATGTATTTTACATAAATTATATCTTTAACAGGATCATATACTTGTGCAATACTGTTCACGGTTTACAAACAATGCAAAAGTGTTTATGAATGAAGGGAACTTCAAAGAATATTCTCAGACAATTAAACATTTATTTAGATTTAATTTGTCATCACTGTATCACATAAAGTATTTAACCTGCTGAGTTACCTTTCTCTGTGTGCCCGCTTTTAATGATGATGATGATGATGATGATAGTTTTCTTGGTCTTCCTATGCTTCTCTTTCCTAGTGGGCTATAGTTCATAAAATAGAGGGGTAATCTTTCTTTCTCCATGGTTTGTACTTCTATATTCTTGTACTCTGTGCTTTTAGATATTGTTTAGAATAAAATTAGATAACTATGTCGGTTTTTTGTTGCTCTCCCTAGGATTTTCTTAAAGTAACCGGTTTCATCATATTCCTACACGTAAACTGACTGTAAAGGTAGATAGAAAACAGAGGGACCCGCCTTAGCAGAAAGGCAGTGGACCCCTGCTACTGCTACCGCCATACCTAGGAGAGAAGTATGAGGAAAGCGTTCTGAAGAGCGGTCAGATATGGATAACGGGCTTCTAAGGAATTCGACGCCGCCCTTCTCGACCTTCTCACGCCTCTCAGCACCGCTGACGCCCACCAACAGCGCAGTTTGGAGACGGGGCATGACCAGCCTAGCAACGGTCCCGCCGCAACCTGCCAAATACTGTCCCCTGGTCCTAAAACCCTGAAACTATGGGATACAGAAACGGTGATCAGGAAAGCCTTGGTAGAAGGATCAGAACCCCAGCATTCATCTCAATGACAGGCAGAAAACCCCATGTCACAGTACGGGTCAGCGGGGATCGAAGCTAGAAACTCCTGAAACGAGTGACACGTGCTACCTCGCTCCGTGTACACTAATAGTGCTAAAGTTTATAAATGTCCATGTCGTACCATTCCCTCCGCATTTCGATAAAGATATGCTAGAAATCATAATTAGTAGGACACAGAAGTGCCCACATACACACTAACATACTATTCTGGGATTGTATATAGTACTGTTCGCCAACGCTAAGAAAGTCCCTAAGAGGAATGTGCCACCTTTACACAGTGCGACAAGGTCAGTGAATATGTGTGACAGGGAACGCATGCTACACAAGGAGCAGAACCGTTAAAAAAACGTGCGTCCTATTCACTGAGTACACTAAAACCGAGAAGATTTATTCACAAAAGTAGAAGGCGTCAGAATATTTTTGAATGGTCTGTAACTGAACTGACCCAAGAGTTATAAACATGTCGAGGGAGGATGTTGGAACCTTCTCCAACCCTCTGCGTCACATTCCTTGGGAACTTTCTTAGCTGTGGCAAACAGAAATGGGTCTATGCTTATCAAAACTTGGTACTGTCTGCCCAGGACAAGAAGGCAAGCTAGAGGAATGTGTAACGTAATCACTTTTCCTGTCCGCATGGTCTTTATGCTCGTCTTCCGAGTGTGACAAGGTTGCTAGGTTTATTTAAAATACACATGTTGTCACATAACTCACCAACATATAATAGCTATCACTACATTTATTGCAACGAGCATTACATCTGGTAGCATGGGTGACGCAATGTGTACTGTCATACACTCATTTCCTAGTGAACTGCCCGCCTCGGTAGCATAGATGGTAGCGTGTCTGCCTCACGTTCAAGAGGTCCCGAGTTCGAATTTCGGGGTTTTCCTTTATCGTGAAAGACGAATGTCTGGTAACTCTAAGCTCCATGGACCCCGGACTCATTTAAGCATCATTGCACCCATTTCATTCATCGTACGATATTACTTAAGGTTGGAGGACGTAAATTACACACACAAAAGAAATCCTAGTAAACAGATCCACTAACAGAGCAGATTATCAGTTCATATCCCTCTCCCGTTTATTCGTCTATTGCCTTCTTGTGCTGGGCAGACAGTGGAGGATGTATGTTAAGAGAGAAAAGTCGAAGGTTTGAGAGCAAAAAGGATATATATATTGAAGAGTAGATGGGAGAGAACGAGAGAATGAGAGGGAAATGACGGAGATGTGATAGCAGTTAAGACAGAAGTGAACGCTAGAAAACTCAAGGCGAGAATGGAGAAAATAGAAGAGGGGAAAAGGAGGGAAAAAACGGGAAAGTTAAAAAGCAAATAAATAAATATTGAGTTTGTAGGAAGAGAGAAAGGACAGAGGTGAGAGGTGGAAGAGATAATGAGAAGACTGGAGGAGGGAGAGGCGAAAGACGTAGGGGGAAAGGTTGAGGAGATAAAGGTGATGAAAGATAAAGATGTGGTGGAGATGGGAGAGGAGACACCCAAGAAAAGACGTAGGGATGAGAGTGGAGGAGATCGATGTGAATAGTGGAGGGAGAAGAGAAAATACATAAGGGAGAGAGTGAAAGAGTTAGACCGGAGAGTTGGAAACGGGAGGAAGACAAAACGTGGAGGGATGAGAGTGGAGGAGATCGATGTGAAGAGTGGAGGGAGAAGAGAAAAATACAGAAGGGCGAGGGTGAAAGAAATAGACCAGAGAGTGGGAAACGAGAGGGAGAGGGATAAGGTGGAGAGATGAGAGTTGAGGAGACATTATGTGGACAAAAAGAAAAGATCAAGTGTTGCAAGGTGAGAATTCTGGAGAGCGAAAGAGCTAAATGTAGTAAGGGAGGAAGGAGGGGGAGAGAGAGAGAACTTTACCAGGTACCGCTACTATGGTGTTGCTGGTGATGTGTATTATGCAACACAAACTCATTCACAACTTTTCCAATAAGCCTCTCTTAAGTACCCTTTAGGAGCCAGTTGTGCCGGTACGTTTACCGCCAATATTATTTGAAGAGCTTTGGCAACACCGTTCAGAATATTCATGCGATGGTGACCCTCTCTGAACAGAGCTCGTCACTTCCGGACAAGATAACGGTGTGAATGGCGAGAATTGGCGCCACAAGACCGGAAGTTGTTCTTGTCTCCAGGTCACTGGGACCAAACCACAATTCCTCGTGTTTTACCAGTTTCCTTTTTTATGTTCATGTCAAAGATATCTGTGTTACATTCACATGTTTTACAAATTATATTTACAAAGCTTATTCTTCTTGTTAATCAGAATACAGGTTTTCAGATATGCTTTTATTACAGGAGGCTGAAACTATAGTAAAATCATTAAAAAAATTCTCTTGTATGCTGGCCACTAAACTCTCTACTTTTTCCATGATATCTGGAGAAACAACTGATTAGTGTCTGCATTTCAAAATTGTGAAATTCAAACAAATATCTCGAAGTATCTACTACTTCAAAAAGATTTTAAAAATTACAAGTTTTAAAAATCTTTGCATCTGCTGTAGTACAGCAATATCCACAAATGGGACTTAACTTTGACCAATATATGAATAATTAATTGCAAATTAACACGATATTTGACGAAAAAAATTACAAGGTAATTTACCATCAGAAATTAGATGGTCTATCCAAGTTCACGACGTCATGCTACATTTGACCAATAAAACACCAAGAACAGACAAGTTGCAACCAATCATGGCAACTTATGCCCTATTTCACCATCAGATGTTAAGACTTTAACGCGGTTGTTAGTCTGCTTAGCTATAGCTATAACAAAAATTGCATTTCCCCAACAATTGTTAGCTTAAATCTCTTGTTAACCTAACATGCCATATTTCTATTCAGTCGTTAACAATTGTAGAATTGTCAAGAATGAAATTAACGGGAGCGAACGCAGCTTTTGATGTCGATGTTCTATATTTAGGCCGTTTATGTAAATGACATTCGTAATAGAGTACGGCCTATGAGGAGAAATGATTTTCAGAAACTATCAGATGTTTTTCTTCGGAGGTACTACATGGCAAAGCGAGAGGGCGTATCGGAACAAATTCGCAACACAGAGATGTCTGTGCCCGCCTCGATAGCGTAGATGGTAGCGTGTCTGCCTCGTTCAAGAGGTCCCGAGTTCGAATCTCGGTCACGGTGAGTTATCTGGATAAGGTTTTTCCGGGGTTTTCCCTTATCCTTAAAGACGAATGTCGGGTAATGGACCCCGGACTCATTTGAGCATCATTTCATCCGTTTCATTCATCGTCCGATATGACTTGATGTTGGAGGACGTAAAATTACAAAACAAACAAGAGATGTTTGCCTCAGCTTAGCACACATACACGGTGAGCCCAGTGTATGTATACTCTGTTCAGATATAATCACGTCTTCTGGACAGCAACGTGTCATACATCGGCAGGCGCGAGAAAACATATCATATAGACACACGCAGCTTCCAATAGCTCTAGTTTTGTTTCGTAACTTACTGTACGTCAACTTACTAATATTTCACTCTTCTAATCGACCAGATAAGACCCGATAAGGAACGATCGCAGCGCTGGTCACCTGAAGCTCAATACGGACAACACGGCGCTGGGGCGGGTTTTCTCCGGGACCTCCGGTTTCCCCCGCCATCTCATTCCACCGGTGCTCCATCTTCATCTCATGTATCATCAGTGTCACCGCCTGCGGTGCCGTATGTAGTAAAGGTGGGCGTTAAACACTACACATTGAAGGTCAATACACCTTAACGACCTGTGAAGTAATATAAACTGTCGAAACAATATGAGGTTACTGAGGAAGTACAAGAGAGGTTAGACCATGCATCGAATAGGAATATCCCGATCTCGCCTTTGCTTCAAGTATTCATAACTTTGCGATGTCACAATTCACTGGATTCTGAGAAGAACACACTGTCCACCTACCGTCTTGAAATGTTCAAATCTCTCGTCACTTCTGTCCTTCGCATTTTGTTTTAAATGTACGTAATATTGACGAAGTTGCATTCGAATTAAACTCATTTCCAATCTTTTCCCAGGTCACACCTTTCTCTTTCACATTTACCGCATCGTCCTCAATATCCTTATATTTAGTTACTAATTCAGCTAACAGTTCAGTACTTTCTCGATTGATGAGAAATTTGTCCCACGGCTTTTCTTCTGATTTTGTGCACCCGCCATTTGTTCAGCTGTGTGCAGACGAAAATAAAAACAAAAGCGCATCGTAGTTCATTCAAAAAATAATACGACTCATCCATAGCCTTCTATAGGTATATGTAATATATACAGGTCTGCCCGCCTCGGTAGCGTAGATGGTAGCATGTTTGCCTTACGTTCATGAGGTCCCGAGTTCGAATCTCGGTCAGGGTGAGTTACCTGGATAAGGTTTTTCCGGGGTTTTCCCTTATCCTTCAAGACGAATGTCGGGTAACTCTAAGCTCCGTGGACCCTGGACTCTTTTGAGCATCATTTCACCCAATTCATTCACCGTCCGATATGACTAAACGTTGGAGGACGGAAATTAAAAAAAAAAAAAAAAAAATACAGGTCTCTCGGTGCTAAGACATATTTGTTAGCATTTTAAGAAAAAAAGTTGATGAAATGCAAGAATTTTAACACTGTTGTTAATGCTGTCACAATTGTTACGTCGATTTTAACATCTGTTGGTGAAATCGGGCATTAATGTCCTCCAACTTTAAATCGTATCGGACGAGAGAATGAAATGATGCTCAAACATGTCCAAAGCCCATAGAGCTTAGAGCTACTCGACATTCATCCTTGAGGATGAGGGAAAACAGCGGAAAAAATCTTATCCAGGTAACTCACCCTGACCGAGATTCGAACTCGGGACCTCTTGAACTGAGGCAGACACGCTACCATCCACGCTACCGAGGCGGGCTTATATGGAAGTTGTTTATCAATTCATTTAGCAAGTTAATACTTTATTGTATTTATTTCTTGTAGTTACATAGTTCCTTTTAATTGTGAGACAGTCAATTAGCAACTGTTTCAGTAATTTTATCGATAAAATTAAAAATTCTAGTGAGTTTACACTGGCAGGATGATCCTTATCACTTATAAGTTATTTTATCACATTTAAAAATTGATATTCATCTTCGACGTTCTTCCATAAATGGTTACACAACGAGCATTGCCCGCTTATGTACTTAATATTACATTTATGAAAGAAAATACCATCGGTTACCAGAAATAAAATTAATTAACAAATTGGATTCATGAACCTCAACTAAACTGCTTTCAGTGCAAATTTATTTTCCACGGTGAAGCAATTAAGCATTAATATTTCCTAATTAGAGAAGTGGATAATAAATGCATGTACATTCTCCGTTTTGTACACTTATTAGAAGAAATAAAGAGGTCGTGCATGCAAATTCTTGATAAATTACATTTGTAAAGATCCAGCATATAAAATTTAACGCATAATAGAGTAGCATGGAATGGGTATTTGTTTTTTCTTCTTAATTTATATAATTGTGTGCTATAGGTGAATAATTTTTCTGTGGGAAAGTTTTATTCGAGTGAAAAGATATATTACACGGTTCTGGATAAGTTGTAAAAGTAAAATAAAAATAACTATGGAATTGCCTATTTAATAATCTTTATTGTCACGTATGCCCTACAGTGTATAGACCGAACAATTGAAGATCTTCGATAATATTAATTTAGTTTAAATTTGTGTTTGCTTTTTTCGATATCTCTTTTAAGTCTTGTAAATTAGTAATTTTTAAAATGTAATCTTTATGAATAAAGGATGGAAATAACTTAAATCATAAAGGTAAGCATTAAATTTCAATGAATTTTTTCCCCACTAAGGAGCATTTTATCTCTTTCTTATAAGTTCCAGGGAGATAATTGTTATAGCAATCCGTAATATAAAGGTAAAAACAATATAGAAATATTTTTAAATAAGGCTTTAAACATTGAATAACTTATTTATGAAAAAAAGTATTCTTTTAACTTTCAGAAACATTATTCTGGAAATCGTAAACAAATTGGATAGAAAACTACATCATGTGGGGCATTTATAATGAGGAAATATGCTGAAAAATATTTTGCCAGTAAAGTACAATTCAGTTTGATTATGAACTTTGTTTAACTGCTTTGATTCTCAGGTCCCATTTTATATATTGGGCGTGAAAGACCGCCTCTTTACAATTCTTGAGATACCTTTACTGCCGTAAATTTACCACACAGGACCACCTTCTCTTATGAAGGAAGCTGTGTTAAGGATTTTTAAGTCCGAAAATATCCATTTCCCTCGCCGGTTTTGAAGCCACGATCTCAGCAACCTCAGGCTAGCATGTTACCCATAGACTAAATACAACATTGGAAATTAATATTTCTTTCACACTAGCCGTGTGTGGGACGAAATATGGAAAGGTAGAGTCAGACTGAAATGTAAATGTCATAGCCGGGAATTGAACCACGGTTTTTTGGTGTCCTCTGGCTGCTCTTAACCATTGAGCTACCATTGAGTGTAGTAGTGTGTAAGTTCATTGTTTCAACGATGCAATGAAAGATTATTATCACATTTCTTTCACCCCAAACTTCTCTCTACGAAGCAATATGATCGATATTTCTTTTATGTTCTTAGAAATAACTTAACAATTTCGATTAACCGAGCGGGGTGGCTCAGGTGGTTTCGTCTTTCAGGAGGTCCGAGTTCGATTCCGGTGGCCGACCTACTTGATTCATGGGTATTTTCGATGGTTTTCTCGGGTTGCTATGCGAATACTGGATATGTTAACTATATCCCCTGAATTTCCTGTCCCTCCATTTAATCTCCATTAACATTTCAGATCATCTCTCATCTGGTGGTCTCTTTCAGGGTAGAAATGTCGGCGGGAGTCTCGGCGGTGCATGGCAGGATGATATGCTCTGAGAAAACTACTTCCTCCTGCGGTAGGTCGGTTGTTGGTCTCCGAACCTACTGCTGGGTTCATTTGCGAACCGGCTGCTGGACCTGTTTCCGTACCTCAGTAGGGGGGCATGTCCTTTGTCCTCACCTGCCGGGGCAGGTCTCTATCTAAGTAAAATGTTGGGATCCTGCCCTCTGCGCTGTAATGGCTCCTTGAGACGGCCGCCCTCTGTCTCCTCTCACCTCATCCTTCCGGGGGTGCCGCACTTAGTGCCATAGGTACAACGGATTATGACTGGTCTCCGTACCAAATCCCCTCTGTAGTACATCCTAATCCTAGTCCTAATTTCGATTAAACTATCTTGCAAACACATTTTCATATTGACTGAAAATGTTGTATAACCAGTAAACCATGAGCCATTCACAAAACTCGCCCGCCTCGGTAGCGTAGGTAGCGTGTTTGCCTCACGTTCAAGAGGTTCCGAGTTTGAATCTCGGTGAGGGTGAGTTAGCTGGATAAAAAATTTCACAAAACTTACACATAAAAATGATGGCCCCGCCTCGGTGCGTGCCGGCTTCACGTTCAAGAAGCCCCGAGTGGGAATCAGGATCAGGGTGACTTAGCTGGTTAAGGTTTTCCTCAGGGTTTACGCTTATCCTGAAAGAATAATGTCGCGTAACTAAGCCCTATGGACCCTGCTCTCATTTGTGCTGATACCGATATTAAGGGATGCGATGTGTAAAGCATCGTAATGGATTTCAAAGTAATGTATATTTGCGTGGAACGCGTGCAGGTGCAGTCGAGTTGAATAGCAACCTGGTTGAGTTGTGTAACAAAAGACAAGGGAAAATCAAAATTCTAAGGGATCGCACTTGACTGTGTGAATAGGGCATTCTTCGGATCCTTCATAATGGCGACAAAATAGCCACAAAGGGAATCGTTGTTTGAATGAAGAGGGCTTTCAGAAAGTGAAAGTGACACATACACCCACGCGCAGATGTGAACAGTCTTCGGCGTCAGGCCGATTAGAGCGGTCCGAGGCGTGAGGGCGATTAGGGCAGTCCTCTTGTTCTGTCTTGGGCCAGGCATACCAGAAATGAAAGAAGATATTTGTCGGTTCATATATACGTGAGGAACGAATAAAGTTTATCGAGTAATAAACATTCTGCCTTCAGTAACTCTAAACAGGGATATTGGTAACCCTTGGTCGGCAACTTCAAGTTTGATGTTCGGATAAAAGAAGCAGTCGTTAAATCAGTTTAAAACGCGCATTCCAGTGTCAATAAAACCATCCTTCTCACACATATCCACGCATACCCTGTGATTAACCTCATTGCTTTACCCTGAGCTAAACATCATTTGCTTCAAACTGTATCGGCAAGTGGAACTCATTTGCTCGCCACATATAATAGCTTCAGTGCTTCATTTCATTCATTTCATTCGTCGTCCGATATGACTTAACATTGGAGTACGTAAATTAAAAACAAACAAAACAAGATCTCGTTAAATGACAAAAGAAGCTTGTGACGTCGAACTCTTGCTGTTGATTGGAACTTTCGGTGTATTTATATGACAGCTTTAACATCAGTGGCACTTGTTTTCTTAGAACCATTGCTCAAACGCGAGATGTTCATCCGCTTACTGCTGTTAATCTCTGGATTGTAATGCATTTGGTTACGTAAATTTACAATATAATTCACGCTATAATTTACTCTGCCAGATTCTAGGAAGAGGGATATAAACTGGCTAAAGACATATTTACACAAGATATCGAATCCAAGACTTCTGGATTTTGGTGTTGAGCAGGTTGACTACAGTCCTTTTGGTTCCTCGCGAGATCATGCAATTTTAGAGACACAATATAACGTCCCACTGAAGATCTAATACTTCAGTCATCTAAGTCCTCTTTTTATCTACATCAAATAGGAATGAAACATTGCTGCAAACTTTTATCTTGATTAACATTAACCAGAAAAAATAAAATTAATTATAGCAGATATCTTAATAATAAATGAAAGTGGACAGAGAAAGTTACTAATTGTAATGCACCAGTATTTTTGTTGTTTTGTAACTAGGTTGTAGATATGAAACAAGAGTGGGTAATATGGTAGATATGAAAGTAACCTACCACCGCAACAATTAAAAATATAGGATCTACCTCGTTAGCTATATACAGTAGAAGCCCGAAATAGGTCGGTCCGAAATACTGCGGATTCGGATATAACGTGTCCGCGTTAAAAATATTCTTATAAATCTTCGCAAAAATAAATATATGGAGACCGGCCGTACTGCAGACTCTAGCGAATTCTAAGCTTGCCCCTCCTACCAGTGCTGACGAATGTGGTAGAGTCTGTTTAGTTAACGCGTGTGCACGTCGGCCGCTGCCTTTGACGAACCCTTATAATCGTTTTACAACACAGACCCTCCTTCTCGCTGTCCGTTCTGCAAGGTTGCCACCTTTCACGATATGCCATGGGTATCGTACGAGGTTTCGTCTAAATAAATTATCTTATTATTTTAGTTAATTGATGGAAATTAATAATTTCTCCACACTAACCGTATATAGGCTAAGATATTTAATGGATAGAGTCAACATGAAAAATTCAATGCCATGGCCGGGATTTGAACCACGGATCTCCTGGTTTCCGTCCAGTCGCTCTTTACCTTTGAGTTACCATGGCCAACGTGCCGTCCTGACATTAAATTCTCCAGTTGACTCGTATATTTCCCCGGTAGACAACTAGGGGCTCTCCATCCGAGATACACCGTTTGTGGCGACTTACTATCGTAAGTACTTGCCCCTAGTGGTCTACCAGGGAAATATACGAGTCAACTGGGGAATTTAATGTCAGGAAGGCACGTTGGCCATGGTAGCTCAAAGGTAAAGAGCGACTGGACGGAAACCAGGAGATCCGTGGTTCAAATCCCGGCCATGGCATTGAACTTTTCATGTTGACTCTATCCATCAAATTATCTTATGTCCATTACTGCGAAACTTCCTTAGTTTTGACGATATGGTGAGTGAGTGAGTGAGTGAGTGAGTGAGTGAGTGAGTGAGTGAGTGAGTGAGTGAGTGAGTGAGTGAGTGAGTGTGTGGTGTTTTAGGGGCCGTCGACAACAAGGTCATTTGGGCCCTTGACGATATATATTGCCAGCTACAATTCTACTGGATTCCATAATAACCCTTAACTTATTCAAAGTGCGGTATTTGAAACCCAGCTCCTTTAGGAGACCGCGCAAAGTTCAGTGCCCATAAGGAAAATCACAAATTTCTTACAAATGTGCAACCAATTCGTCTAACGTGGGCGCTCTCCCTTTTGCATATAATCTATAAATTTCTCGGCGAATTAAATCGCATGTGAAATTATCTACTTTAGAGAAACGTTTCCTTTTGTTTTCACACTAGATCGGCGTTTTTGGTATTCCTTTCGTCACAATATTTCTTACTGTATTTCTGTCAATACCCAGAATTTATCATCAGGTTCATTGCACGACCACTTACCAAGATTATTTGTCAGCACATATTTAAATGTGTTCAAAACAAGCGCTTGAATTTGCTCAGAAACAGTTCCCGTTATAACTTTGTTTTTTGAGGTTTTTCCAGTAATATAACTCGGCCCAGTTATTCACACTATTGTCATCACTGATTATTTTCACTTGACTGAAAGTTAACTACTACTTCATTTGCATTTATCACTGCATTTCCCTCCCACGGTCTCCACATCGTGACACACAACGAATTTCTGCACGTAATGAAACGGATCAACTGGAAGTTGGAACTTTGGCAACTGAGACTCCACGTGGAGTAGATATGCGACTGTCACTTCGAGAAAATTAGGGTTGCTATTGGTCCTCAACGACAGTGTTCCATTTCTGAAGTGAGGAGATAGATTTATGACGGTCATTAGTGGGAGGGAAGGTCAGGTTCCTTTGACTCCGAACTGCACATGCGTTAACTAAATAGACTTTACCTGCATCTCACGCACGCTCGGATAAATGTTTGATAATGGTGGATGGCAATCTTATAATAATAAAGAATTTTACTTTCTGATCATGACCGTACAAAAATCTTGTCTCTACGATGTACACGAGCGATGCACGTTTTATCTTCACATTGTTATGGCTACCCAATATACATACACCCAGTCAACAAAGATAAGCCTGAAAAACAACACCATTTTTTCCTTACAATATTTCAAGCATAAATAAATAGAAAACCTGCTATGAAAACAGAAGTCAGGCAGCTTTTAACAGATTCACAATGTTCGTTTTCGGAGCAATGGTGTGTTACTTTGTTAAAGTGAACGGTATCGTTTAGTCGTGTGTTGAACTCGAGCTGAAATGTTAATATTACATTAAATTATTATACATATATATTTTTTCCAGTACTTGTGATCCGAGTGCGTGAACATGTCCCTCAAAGCCGGGACAAGTGATTTTCCGATCACCAAAGGTGAAGTAGTTAATTCTTAGGCCAGAAAAATAATTAATGTGAACAAGTTTTTACGAAAGCTCTCCAATCCAGAATATAGGGTAAATTTAGATTTAAAAAAACAGCAATTAACTGTGTAGGTAGTGTACACACAGTGTCATGAATCTGTAGTGAAACAGCTTCATCCTAAGGAAATGGGAATGTGTCTTTATTTCTATCTTCGGGAAAGACCCAGAAAGTTGGAAAGCGAGTTACTGTATTGGAAACCGAGCTTGCTGTTTCACTGCTGTGACGTGTGTCAAGGTAAGATTTTAATGCTTTAGGAATATTTAATGTGCTGTTTAATTACGCGAAAAATAGGCAGTGCCTTTGCTGGCATGTTAAAGTGCTCTTATGCAGAGAACCTCTGCAGGTAGACGCACTATGCTTGGCAACAGCGCTCCGCTTGAGCATTGACCAGCGTTCACATGCCTTTAGCTTTTGCGAGCGGTATATTTATCTTACTTTCTTTGTTCGGAAAGTTGCGATAAAAATATTCTGCAAATATAATTTTGCAGTATAATTTTCCACCACTATCCGTGTACGTTGACACTGACCGCTACATTCCAGGAAAGTAAATGATATGTAGATATAATACTGCTGAAATACGTTATCTGAGTAGCATGTGAAGCTGACGCAACAATTCGCTTAATGCTCTCCACAACAAGAATAACTGAAGAACAAGATGACGGTGAAAATTACGCGGAAGCTGAAGAAATCATTTTAAATGTTAATAAAGTGATCATTTAAACAAAGTGATTCTTTAGATGGCGAGGCAAAATCAATGAAACAGCATTCATCTCCTCCTGCTTGCCGCAATACGCGGAGAAAAATTCGTAGAGAATCACTGTGTGAAGTAAAACTGTAAGGATAAATTAGGTATGTCTAAAATATGTACAGTGGAATATAAATGAAAATAAGTTATGGGATTGAATTCATGTCCCTGCATTACCAGTGAGTAATTTGTGTGTACTGCTTACGTTACATACCAGAGTGTAATACTATTCTACAATTCAATATTACATGCATATTTCCCTCTTTCAACTGGGTGGCATTGATTTCATTTTGTCCCTTCTAGAGTAAGATCTCTATACACCGCGGTAAAGTTAAAACGCGGGTGTAAAGGAAGTCCCCCAACAACCGCGTTATTTCGGGCTTCTACTCTACTATGTAACACTTCCCAAGACTGCGCTGTAAAACAACCAATGTGTTTCAGTTAAAAGCGTTAGGTGAAGAATTGACAGGTGGTGTAAGTTTTGAAGTGCTGTCAATTTCTGTAAATGGAACTGTACCTAGTTTTTAGAACTACATTGTTACTATTTGCAGCTTTCATCTGTCACTTTGTTAGGTTCCCGCCGTCATTACGCTAATGTGATCTACTTCAACTTTTCACTGTCACTACACATACATAGTTTTTACTTTACTTTCTTCGTGATGTAGCGGCGTAATTAAATAAGGACGGCTCACTCGTTGGAGAGTCGAACACAAGACTGCTTATGACAGCAATCGTCGCCAGCTCACACGCGAAACGCACTAACTCAGATAGACCGCTTGCGTATATTGCCACTGGCTGGATTTCCATAACGTTCTAGATGGTTAGAAAATGGACATCTCCAGAAGTAATCTGATGACAGCGCGTCCGGTGTTTGTGCTTGGCAATGGCGCTACTTATCTCTTGAATATCTATGCAACTGCCCGATCGCTACTCCATATCATCATTATTATTATAGTTAGTTAGTTACTAACACTCCCCACATGGCAACCTTGGCCTTCGGGGTAACCTCACCCCACCAAGTGATGACCGGACCCATTTCTCAGGTGGAGGCACCCAGAGGGCGGTGTCCATTACCTCCGATGATAGGGTGATAGTGAAGATGGCGGTGAGGTGAGAGGACCTACAGTTTTTACCGTGGACTCCGAACCACGTTGGGCATAGGGGATACTTCACGTGTGCTAGACAGAGGTGAAGGCGTGGATAGGGCCGACTTAAAATCGCCAACCCCAGAGCCGGGAATCGAACTCGGGACCCTTAGAACGGGAGCCGCGAACGAAACCACCGTGCTACCCCGGCGCCACATTATTATTATTATTATTATTATTATTATTATTATTATTATTATTATTATTATTATTATTATTATTATTATTATTATTATTATTATTATTATTATTATTATTATTATTATTATTATTATTATTATTATTATTATTATTATTATTATTATTATTATTATTATTATTATTATTATTATTATTATTATTATTATTATTATTATTATTATTATTATTATTATTATTATTATTATTATTATTATTATTATTATTATTATTATTATTATTATTATTATTATTATTATTATTATTATTATTATTATTATTATTATTATTATTATTATTATTATTATTATTATTATTATTATTATTATTATTATTATTATTATTATTATTATTATTATTATTATTATTATTATTATTATTATTATTATTATTATTATTATTATTATTATTGTTATTGTTATTGTTATTGTTATTGTTATTGTTATTGTTATTGTTATTGTTATTGTTATTGTTATTGTTATTGTTATTGTTATTGTTATTGTTATTGTTATTGTTATTGTTATTGTTATTGTTATTGTTATTGTTATTGTTATTGTTATTGTTATTGTTATTGTTATTGTTATTGTTATTGTTATTGTTATTGTTATTGTTATTGTTATTATTATTATTATTATTATTATTATTATTATTATTATTATTATTATTATTATTATTATTATTATTATTATTATTATTATTATTATTATTATTATTATTATTATTATTATTATTATTATTATTATTATTATTATTATTATTATTATTATTATTATTATTATTATTATTATTATTATTATTATTATTATTATTATTATTATTATTATTATTATTATTATTATTATTATTATTATTATTATTATTATTATTATTATTATTATTATTATTATTATTATTATTATTATTATTATTATTATTATTATTATTATTATTATTATTATTATTATTATTATTATTATTATTATTATTATTATTATTATTATTATTATTATTATTATACTAAAACCTCTCTAAAACAAAACGCTGTCGTTCCGGCATTTATTTCCGTTTACACAGGTTTGCGTCTTACAGAGGGTTATGGTTGAACACACAGAAATTACAGAAGCTATAGTCGCATAGGTTTGCAGTGAAGGACTAATTTACAATGAATAATTCTATAATATAGAAATATTGTATAATATAGACTAATAGGCTGATATGTACTATCTTTTCAACTTATGTGCAATAATTGCAGTTTATCGAGTAGTTTCTCTGTCTGTTTTTCAATTTTCCCTTTCCAGTCTGCAACTCTCTGCACGTCAACATCATTTGCTTCAGCTCACACAACATTCAAAACAATGTTATGGTGATGTTTGAAACTCTCGAGGCCTCCTTTGGAAGCTCTGAAATTGCCTTTGACTAATTTTCTTGATGTTTCTAAAGTTTGAGTCAGAAGCAATGGCCCAAAAATGGGAATTCTTTTAGTGCACGCACTAACAAACAATTCGAAAACTGCACGATTTAGCTCGTTGTGCTCTGTAGATTTTGTGATGCGATTCACATGCCCTGCTGTTCCCTGTAGCCACTCATCTTTAATTTTTATTGTTTCAAAATCTCATAAATCTGAGATTTCCTCACTTTAAACAACACAGTTAATAAATACGTAAACTATGAAGCTATTAACAGTGAAACAAACACATATATGCAAATATAACAATTTGTAACTTAAAACTCTACTTATAAGAACTGATAATAATTCTTATAAATTCTCCGGGATTGCGGTTTCATGTAAACGTATACACATCTTTCCGGCTGGTGTGACATCTAGTGATGACTTATGCTTAGAACTAATTTTACAGAAGTTTTGTACACACGCACTATGTCTTTTATAATCACCAAAGTCCAAAGTTTTCTTCCACTCGTACTTGATCATTTGTAAGAACGAAACTGAGAATGAACACATGTAACTTTACCATGTGTGTTGGGAAAGAGATGAGAGAGCTAACAATTTTTTATAGTTGCAATTATACGCCGCCGTTAACTCTAACGGTCATATCGACGACCTTTCTCCTATGGAACATATAGAAGGTGTTTAACTCGTATTCATTGTAGCACACATTCGCACTTTCATTTATACTCGGGGGAAGATGAGGAATTATCTTGATCGGAGAAAAATCCTCACCCCCACCGCCGGGAATCGAAAACGGGTCTTAGCACGGCAGGCAGGTGCTCTACCGACTTCCCTTTTCCTCGAAGGATTACAGTTTATGACTTTATGGTTCATGGATGAGGATATCATTACGGGGATTCGGTACGTAGGCCACCATGCTGGGCCCATTGTTCCTATGCCCCCAAGTGGGGCATCCACGGGAGGAAGGATGAGGTGAAGGAGACAGAGGGTGGTCGACCCAAGGAGCAACGACAGTACAGAGGGCAGGGTCCCTACACTTTACTTGGCATGAGACTTGCCCCGACCGGACAGGGCAACGGACACGCTCCCCTACTGTGGGGCGGTGACGAGCCCAGCAGCCGAGCCCTATTGGTCCCAGACAGGCGATCCGAGCCCCAAAAATCCCTGGCTGGCGGTCCCGAAATGGTGCCAGCAGAGGAGCGGAGACCGGCAACTGACCTACCGGATGAGGAAGTAGTTTTCCTCAGAGCATATCATCCTGCCATGCACCGTCGGGACACCCACCGACATTTCTACCCTGAAAGAGACCACCAGATGAGAGATAATGTGAAATGATAATGGAGATGAAATGGAGGGACAGGGAATTTGGGAATGTAACTAACCTACCTAGCATTTGCCTAGCGACCCGGGCAAACTCCCGAAAAACCCATAGGTCCGGTAGGTCGGCCACGGGAATCGAACCCGGTCCTCCCAAATGCGGGCCTCAGACGAAACCACCTGAGCCAACCCGCTCGGTTATGGTTCATGGAACTTCGGTGCAAGTGCAGTCACCCTCATTCTAATCTAATGGCATATACTTTGAAAATTAGTTAGGTGCTTCTCAGAACACATGTAAAATAATTGTTTTTCTTAAAAAATGACATTACTTTTGAGGCAGTATCTATATTTTGTACTTACTGTGGTAGTACGACGATGGATAGTGTGCCATTATTTGCTGGTGACGAATAAATAATTTGGAAGGTATAAATTGGCTATGTTACCGGAGGATAAACCCTCGCTAAAGTAACCATGGGGATGGATTACACGTAAAAACTTTCAGAGCGCACCATCAAACAATAATTACACATGAAAGATAAAACAAGTGCGAAAACAAAGCGCACGCAGCTAATTCCCGCCTGTCATCCATCGCAACAGTAACAACCTGCCAATAAATGTCGGTTCATTTTATGTCTATGTATTTGTTTTTTTTGAAAAGTTGAAATTTAACGTTTGACAGCATTTATATATACTTGTATAAAAAAAACTAAATTTTAGATTCCTATCTAATTCAGTATATTCCAAAATACGAGGGCTGTTCAATAAAGAATGATCATTATTTTTTACGGTCATAATTTTTGGTACCAAAATTCAAACTTATTATATTCTGTTAGCTTAATGCGAAACAAACACGCCGTAGTAGTTTCATTATTGGTACTCCTGGTTCCCGCCTGTGAGTTCAGACATGCTCAGTATCGCCTACCGCTGCAATGGAGGTAACACGCGAGGAAGAATATGCGGCTTTGAAATTCTGCTTTCGTCTCAACAAATCTTCAGTTGAGGCCTATACAATGTTACAGGAGGCCTATGGAGAGTCTGTTCTTCCCTACAGCACAGCTCGAAGGTGGTTTAAAATGTTTAAAGAGGGGAGACAATCATTTTCAAAGGAAGGTGGACCCGGTGCTCAAGTTACTGCTCTTACGGAAGAAAACATCAACACTGCTGCTGCCATTGTGAGAGAGGATCGAAAGATTAGCTTAAGATCACTTTCTGAAATACTGAACATTTCTTTGGGTGTCACCCACACGTTGGTGACAGAAACATTACACATGAGACGTGTTTGTGCGCGATGGGTTCCACGACTGTAGATTTCCGAACAAAGGGACATTCGTATGCAGGTCTGTAGGCAGTTAAATTTGATGTTAGAGGAAGATCCGGAGTTTCTTTCAAACGTAATCACTGCTGATGAAATTTGGCTACATCATTTTGATCCTGAGAGCAATCAGCAAAGCTCAGTGTGGAAATCTCCTTCATCACCAACCCCCCAAAATAGCAAAAGTGGTTGCTTCTGCTGGGAAAGTTATGGTCATCTCTCATTCTTTGATATTCATGGAATGGTTTATCAGCATGTTGTACCTGCACACACATCAGTTACTGGACAATACTACAGGGATGTCCTGAATACATTGCAAGTCCACATCAGGCGCAAAAGATCACGTTTCCGTGAAGCAAGCTGGATGTTGCACCACGATAATGCGCGGCCGCATATTGCCAATATTGTTGCTGAATATCTTGCAAAAGTCAACGTAAACTGCATCCCTCACCCTCTCTATAGTCCGGATTTAGCCCCATGTGGCATTTTCCTATTCCCTAACTTGTAGAAACGCCTTCGTGGGAGGCATTATCCATCATCAGAAGCAGTGGTTGCGGAGGCGATTTTGAAGGATGTCTCAAAAATGGTTTCCAGCATGTCTTTGAAGACTGGCAGAAACGCTAGGACAAGTACATCGCATTCAGGGGAGACTATTTTGAGAAGGGCCAACAAAATTATGAGAATGAGTAAAGGCATGTTGTCAAAAAAAATTGTGATCATTCTTTATTGAACGGCCCTCATATTTTCATTTAAACCAGCCCACTCCAAAGAATATTGTGACTGCGGGCTCGTAGAATTAAAAGTCCAATTTCCAGAAATTCAAATTCCGTAGAAACACACTTTGGTCAACCATTACAGTAGGGAAATTACGTAACATACACAAATACAAGCGTCAAGGTCGTTGGCCACAAACAAAGTGTTCACTTTCAGAACACAGCTGTAGCCACACGAATCAGTTCCGATTACCACTCTCTAATTACGACGACCCTCTGGCGATTCCGGCTTCCTTATATACCTCTACGCATATTTCTAGACATTTGTGGAATGTTCTGTAAGACGGCACCACACGAAACACGAACTTCCCAGTCATCTAACTTTATGTGTTTCGGCAGCCTTTTATCTCCGCGGTGCCTTATCTATCCGTTATCTCCGCGCTGCACTATCTGTCGCTTTGTGAGCGCCGGCCGCCAGTCGCAAAAATGGGTTGATGTTTCATTTTTTTTTTAAAAAATCTATTTTTGTTAAAACGTTATTTTAAAAGAATATTTGCATGGTACTATAATAATATATTTTTAAGTCATAGAATTGCTTATTACGTTCTCTTCTATTTTAATATATTTCCATAATATTCTTTATTATTGGGTTTAATTTTCAAGTACTTTATAATTTTTTAAGTGTCAGGTTACTACTGTTTCTCTTTGATTAAATTTCCAAGGCTTTGATAATTTTTCTATAAACATTTTCTTCGCTACTCTGTGATATAACAACTGAAAATAGTTTTCTGTGTACATAATTTTAGTATGAAGTGTAGCTCTTTCCTGTTTTAATAAGACACACTATAATAGATATTAATTTTATATATTTAATATAAAAGACAGCTCCTACTACAGGCTTAGTTACCACAGTTTTTGTAATAACTGTTAAACATTATGGAACTAAGTATTTAACATCGATAGTATTTTTGTTTATATTTTCATCTTGTTAAAATGTTGGTTATGTTGTAATTTATCTGCTTACTGCAGTTGCCTAAATTGATTTGTTCTCCCCTGGGTATACTTGTTACTGCTTTAGAAAGTGTCATATGATTCATTATAGTGTAGTATATGGAAATTATTTCCATACAGAGCTGTTACTCGCCAAGTTATCAGCACAAAAATTACTCAACATTTAATTTAATAATTATTCCAGTTTTGCTGCATAAAGCTCACAGTAATTCCCATGCGTGCAGTAAAATCCATAAATATATGAAGCAGTAGCTATTGTTAGGGCCTGGTGCAATATTTTGGACGCAGCGGGAGTAAGATAACGTAATAATATTGTTTCAGGTTGTCCAGGGCGCCGCCCAGCCTATGTTGCGTCACTCATCACACTGGGGAAGTCACCATGGTAACGGAATTGTGACGTCACGACTCGGGGCAGTAGGCGTGTGACAGTTTGCGCGTGCGCGGGCCGCGAGCCAATGAACAACAAGCGGCACTCCGCATTGGTCCTCGGGGCCGTGTCTAGAACAGTTTACTGCTTGGCTGCAGTGTATGAAGAGGTTACGCGTGTGAATGGAAAGTTATTGTAAGAGTGTGTTGTATTTATGAGGATTTTACCCTCTTGATCTCACATCGAGACATTAACACAGTGTATTTGAACCAAGTGACGTGTGTTGGTATCCTGTGCTAGAAGATTCGGAGCCAGAAGAAGAAGAAATAAGTGAAACGCATTACCAAAACAACTTCCCTGCCCCCTCCCCTTACCACGACCTGCATTTTCCCGTACGTCTTTTTTTTCTCAGTCTACTACCGCATGTGGCGTTAGTAGTGTAGAGCTAAAACAAATCACGACATATAAACACCAAGTGAAGAATTAGCGTGATTACGTGTTTAATTTGAGTTAATTTATAGCTACGCAGTTAGCTATGTCAGACCAGGAGGTCGTTGTCACGAGATGAACGGCACCAGGATGGCGTTAAAGAAGAGACCGCGACATCCACCGGACTACTACGGCAATGTGTGTGGCGGGGGCTACGGGTGGGACATTCCTGCACCTTTGGCGGGCAGCATGCGGGACTTACGGCGAGGTAAACAAGAGTTATCGTGGCGAGGAGACAGTCTGTGCAAAAAGTGTCACCACATATCGAGGATCTCATCTCATCGAACGTGGGCCTGGCAGCGAGGGAGATGGCACGTTCTCTTCGCAGCGGCAATGTTGTTGTGGATGTGTACTGGCGCCACGATGGGCCAGCTCGTACCCAGGGACGCCGGCAGGGACAAATCACAAGCTGGTAAGTACCGGATACAGCTTCTTTGCCCTTGGAAATCTCATATCAAGTGTGCTGGTGTGTAAAAACGCGGTATAGACATCTGAACTGCGTGCGGGCTGTTTCACTTTTGTTTTATGAGGACATTAGCCCCGCCCCCCTCCGCATCCACAAACAAAATACGTGCGATAGTGGGAAGTTTCACGTACAAAGTTCATTGAAACTGCAGTTTATGTTTAAATTGTTCATTGATTTTGTTAACGGAGGGTTTTAGGCAGAAATATTGTAAATATTTATTATTTATTTGCAACTAACATTTCATGAATTGCTATTACCTTGTCAGTTTAATAAAGCGATGTCGAAGATTTAGAATTTGGATACAGATATTTAAAAATTCCTTTGCTAATTAGTTGAAAATTACAAAGTTTAATGAAAGTTGGTATTTAATGCTAGTTAATAAGAACACCAAATTGTTCTAAATATACTTTATTTAGTGAACTCATAATTTTGAAAAATATAGATACGTAAATTTGTGTAATTACTTAGTACTTTGGTTGAATATTCAAATAATAGCATGATATTAAGATATTTATTATGGAGTATAGAAGTAATAATGCAGTTTAATATCCCTTTACCGTAATGTAATGATTTAATCCATGACAGCTTTACGCCTTCAAATTCTTACGAAGTTTGTTGTCTTTAGATGGGATAAAATTGACATAGTATGTAATTAAAAATTGATGCAAGTCTCTCATTTACTTAAGCCTACACAGAGAGAGAGGCGAGAAGAGCGAAGTTCACTATAATGTAGAAAACCTAAATGTGATTATAAATAAATGACTGTGTAATTAGAAGGATTACATCTATAATATACAATTAATTTGTAAATTAATGAAGGCAGTTGATTTATACAGGTTTAGGAAATTCAGAAATAAGTTTGGTTTGTTCATTATGATTTTGAAGAGGTAATTATCAACATTTTCAATAAATTAGAGACCAGTTGTTGGAAATACATAAGTCGAATTACATGTGATTAGAAGTCATAAAAGAAACTAATTTACAAAATACTGGATGTTGTCTTAATAACGGAGTATTACTGTTAAAATGATGTTTTTAATTAGATACATTTGAAATGTCGAATAGATGCTACAAACATTTGTTATAGCGTTACCCCATTTTAACTCGGTTACTACGCAGTAAACTTTCCATATGGCAGATTGTTGAACCACGTTTGCAGTACGGCAAGCGAAGATTATTTATTTACTTTGTACAAAAACGAGTTTCTCTTTGGAGCTGTTTGTAATTTACAGTCACGTCACAACTTAATTAAGTTATGCGCAGTAGATTTTGATATGGCATGGTCTTGCATTTGACGAGGTTGTTCAGTTTCGTTTTCTTGTTTTAACAAGGAAACAGTTTTCTGAAGCTGCAATAATAACTAAAATTATCATTCTACTAAAAGCTCTTTTGGATATAAACGTGGCAGATTTGAATTTGTGGATTTCTGGGATTGAGTTCTGGAATTTGATGTTTCAATAATTGAAGGATAAATTCAAACAGAATACAGGACTAAAGCTAAATAAGTGAATACCTCAAGGAAGATTGCTGTACACTCTGGAAAAAACTGTGATCTATTTAGTTATTTAGAAGGTACACGTGCTTAATGCTGCATTCAGTGGCCATTTAGTATAATTTAAATGCTTACAGCTTAAAAATATCTTGGCCAATATTTTTTATATTTTTACGCTCTATCGTATTGCGTTCAATTTCGTGTTTGGAATCCTATTTAAACTTTAAGTAACAACAATAGTAACATCAATCATAACAATAACAAAATTTTACATTTTGAGTGTTTAAAAGAAGGGGACAGGTGAGAAAATCATAATTCTAAAACTAAATTGGGATTTATTGCAAATTTATTCTTGACTCCGACAAAGCATGCCAGGGAAGGATAAGAAAATTGTAACTATCCAAATTAGGGTAATAAAAGGTAGGTGCCTCTCGGTATTTTCAATTTTCTGTATATCTTCTTCATTATGAACAAATGCTTATCCCATAAGGTAACCATAACCAGGTAACGAGGTGCATAGAAAATCTTAAACGTACCATTGAAATGCATTATCTGTTGGGAAATAATATTTTTTCTCTCATTGCTAAACCTTGAAGTTATTCATCTATAAAAAAAAATCCATTTCATTCTGACTCCTCCTACCCATATGGCGTAACATTTCACAAATTCTGCTTTTTTAAACGTTTTTTCAATGTTTAATGGCTTACCAGTTGTTACACAAATTATACATATGCTTTCAGTTGAAGAGGCGTTCGGCTAATTCGTAAAAAATTCAAGATACAGGCAGTTTTTAATGATGCAGGTATTTTAATAAAATTATTAGTTCATTTTTTGGGAAATAAACTAAAATACAAGTCAGTTTTTTTACCTATAATTTGGAGTGGGAATTTTTTTTGGAAATCTCCTTGTCTGATGCTATTTTTCACATTTGGGGACCGCAAAATCGGTGGTTTTAGTACCGAATTGTTGGTCATAGTGTAATACTTCATCTATGTATCGTAAGTGAGTCACTGGAAAAACTAAATTATTAATTACGGAACAACGAATACACACTCTACACGTAAAATAATTATTTTAGAATCCGCACTTTTTTTTATTTTGTCCATACTTTAGCAACATTGTATCGGAAATAGGAGCATCCTGACGCATGCGCCGCCTGTGTGCGCTCTGCCCGCATTTTCCTTGTGCGTAGTTAGACGCAGCCTTCAGGATTTGTATTGGAATTCCTGGATGGACGTGCTGCTATCCCTTTGATCTTCCTCATAGGTACATCTGGGAATATTCTCACAGCGTAGTAAATGAAAGTTCTCCATGTGCTGCCAACTAAAGCAATGTGAAAGATTGAAATTCACACCTCAGTACGCATTCTCTCATACTTCGGGACACAAGAGAAAATTGGATATTGAAATATTTCAGAAATGTTCTTGATAAAAGTATATTACGGGCACAACTAGATCTGAAACGGAAATTCGACATCAACTGGCTAATTGACAATAAAAGCTTGACAATAAAAGCTAGTTTTGAAAAAGCAAATCTAATGTATGCCACACTTCCAATAAGTTTGTTTAGTGGTGTAAAAATTCTTATCGTAAAGAAAATGCATTACTTTTACTTACAGGAAGCTTGCAGACATTTCAAATGAAGATTCCATTGCACATACATCATGAAAATTATAGATACTGTCTCATAAGTAATGTTTTTTAAGAAAAAAAATTCATTTGAGATAATTCTGACTAGCAATGAACTAATTTTCAAACTATACAGCACTACTGCCAGACTGAAAAATTCAATGCCATAGCCGGGATTTGAACCACGGATCATCTGGTCTCCGTCCAACCGCTCTAACCATTAAGCTACTATGGCCAACGTGCCCATATGACATTAAATTCTCCAACTGACTCGTGTTTTTCCCGGTTAACCACTAGGAGTTCTCATAAACACATGAGACAAACCTTTCAGTCTGGCTCTACCCTTTCATAGTGCATCCTACACACGGCTAGTGTGAAAGAACAATTAATTTCCATTAATTGTACCTAATAGTGGTCGGAACTATAAAGCCCGGGCCTTAAAGTACTTACAGCATAGTAAGTCGCCATTAAGATAGTTGTCTCATGTGTTTATGAGAACTCCTAGTGGTTTATCGGGAAAAACATGAGTCAGTTGGAGAATTTAATGTCATGTTCGCATGTTGGCCATTGTAGCTCAGTGGTTTAGAGCGGCTGGACGGAGATCAGAAGATCCGTGGTTCAAATCCCGGCTATGGCATTGAAATTTTCAGTCTGACTCTACCCTTTCTAGACCAGTAGATTCTACGGCCTTGACCCATCGTTTAGTAAGGTTTATTATCCCACGATGGTACTAGTGTCTGGTTTTTGATGAGAAGAATTCGGTGACACCCACTTGCACTGCTTCAAAGTTGTCAAAATTTCTTCCACGCAGAAAATGGGCCATGAATCGAAAAATATGATAATGTGATGGTGCCAGATTAGAGCTGTGTGCTGATTGAGATAGTTGGTTCCTTCCAATTCCTGAATTTTTTTCCCATGGTTGTTCGTGCAATGTGGAATGTTGCAATAGAACTCTCGGTTAACTAAAGCTGGGTATCTACGTCTGAAAATTTCATGAACTCATTCCAGTTGTTGGGAATACAGATTCGCATCAATCGCCACCCGTTTGAAACAAACTCTCAGTAAACAACACCTTCATAATTCAACTAGACACACAACATTACATTGGGACCGAACTGATTTTTTTTTTTTATTTTTTTTTTTATGATGACTTTGGCAGGTATCACACCGAGGGTTCAGGGTTTCGGTAATATACCCCTGCTTCATCACTAATGACAATTTTCCTGTCAAATCTATGATCCATGGGATTAAGGATAAGCTGACGACAGATGTCCACTCTACGTTCAGCCTGTTGAGGTGTCAGTTTATGAAGTACAGATTTACAGCTTCTGTATGATTTTTCAATTGTCCTAATGTGGCGAGGTATGGTATCTTTTGATGCACCAAGTTCTTGTGCAAGCCTACGGATGTTTTTATGCAGATTTTCTCGCAAAACTTGGCGTGCATCCTCAATATTCCATTCTTAAGGTCCTCCAGAACGTGGTAAATCTAGTGTTTTCGTCTACATTGGAACCATCGCTGTGCCACACGCTCACTAAAGACACCTTCCCCTTCCCCTTTCACTTCACTTATTCTTCGTGCTGCGGCAGCGGCTCTATAATCTTGTTCCCAGTAGTGGTTTAGGACTCGGTTCAAACGTTATCTCCATTTGTGATTTTTTATTAACTGAAGACTGATACATTCTCGCAATACTAGCCAAGGCATCCTGTAAATATCACTGCCAAACCAAAGAAACCCAATAAAGTTTCCAACACACTAAAAGCAAAAAAATCTACATACGTTTGAAACAATTTAATATCTACTGTGTTAGCGAGAGAAAATATTGTTCTTTATGCATACAGCATAACCCAAAACTTGACTTGATGTTTGTAAAGCATGGCATATGAGTTTAAATATAATTCAACTTAAATCCTCCAAAAATGTGACAGCAAAATGTTGAAGAAAATGCTCCAACCCCAAATTAGTACGATTTTGACTAAAATATCAAACTATTTGGATATTTATTTGATGACAAAAGAATTCTCAGCGAACACTTAAAAGTCCTCTTCATTCGGAATGGATGTTTTAATATTTATGTGCAACCATATTTATGTAAACTATAAACAGATAGAACGTACTGCACAAAATTTACACTAGATTTATGTTCGGTAAATCTTTTCGTGGTGTTAACCAATTTCGAGATATTATTATTTAAATGTTCTGATACGTAATAATTTTTTAAGTCGTGTATCGTTCGTTTATTTCTCGGGTCTCCATAGAGTGAAGTTTCCAAGACAGCGTATAAACTCGCTTTTTAAACATTAGACTATCGCTTGAGTCAATGAAATGTGCAAAGTTAATCATAACTTGATTGTAATGAACTAAATTAAGGAATTAAATTTGGTAAAATGATTTGAAGAAGACTGGACAGAAAGAAATATCTTCCTGTAATACACCATGATTTTACAATTCATTGCAAAAGCAGCATTGGTTTCAGTGATTACCGTGTGTAAATTTTTTAAACGTCCTTGTGCGCCCGAAATTCAACTGTCTATACGTTTCAGCAATGATTTTCAAGTGTTTGTAGCCGGTAAACAAATGAAAGCGTAGGAAAAGCCGTTCCAGATGTGAAATTAGAAACACAAGTGCATTAAAATAAACAGAAATGCAGCGCTATAGAATTCTTTTCAAGAAATAATCGATCTCATAGTGTTTTATATTATTTGTACCAAGCAATCTTAAGTCAATCTATAAACAAGAGCGCCGTCTTACATTGCTTCCGTGTCAAACTTCTACTCCTACGAAGATTTATCTGTATTAATTCCAGAGTAGCAATTTGTTTGAAGTTAAAGTTTTTTTTTAACTGATCGCCGAACAACCACGATGCATATTGCTACCAACAGATATTTATGTTAGGTGCTGGAAATGGAATTAGGAACACTTCCGATGGAGGAAGTTCAAACACTCGCGCGAAACAACCCTTCCCCGAACGTGAATTGCGGCAATCTACCAGTTCTAAATACGCCTGGGACTTTTCGATCAAGTTTTTGATATGTAGAAGTAATGTACAACTTTTACGTTTTGTACAATTTTATTTGTTATACTAAAATACAATATCATGTTTGAAAACTATTTCTTACGTTAACTAATTATCGATTTAATTTTAAGAATATACATCCGAACAAAAAATATATCGAGAATATCTTGAATAAATTCTTCGCCAGGAAAGCTGCAGATCTTTTTAGTTTTCTGCTGTTTTAAACATGAAATTTAAAAAACAAAATTACATTTAATGCGAACGTGGTAATTTTAAATTTCATATTTACCTTAAGACATGATATTTCGATGGTGATGATAATAATACTTTATTATAATAATTATTACTATTTATTATAATTATTTATAATAGTTAATATAATAATTATGAATATTAAAAATAAATTATTATTATTATTATTATTATTATTATTATTATTATTATTATTATTATTATTATTATTATTATTATTATTATTATTATTATTATTATTATTATTATTATTATTATTATTATTATTATTATTATTATTATTATTATTATTATTATTATTATTATTATTATTATTATTATTATTATTATTATTATTATTATTATTATTATTATTATTATTATTATTATTATTATTATTATTATTATTATTATTATTATTATTATTATTATTATTATTATTATTATTATTATTATTATTATTAATGCGCAGGTGTTAATACCGTCCTGAAATAGGTTGTTGGTTTAATTGTTCTGATAAAATCGCTTCCCATTCGTGCTCAGAGAATCATCGAAAAAATTGAAAGTGCACATATTTTAGGACAGACTGCTTCCATCACACTTCGCGATATTGCACTCCAAATAAAATAGGAGACTAATCATAGCTGACTATCCCTAGAATTTCTCGTTTTACTTTTATCGCTTCCTCTTTTAACGTCCGTTATCCGGCTAAGTCATATCGGATTATCAATGAAATGAGTGAAATTATATTAAAATGAGCCTGGGTCCACAGAACTTAGAGTTGCCAGACATTTATCTTTCAGCATAAGGGTAAACTCGGGAAAATCTTATTTAGATAACTCATCCTGACCGAGATTCACTCAGAACTTTGTGTAAATCCATTGAAGAAAATTACTATCATTGTATTAGCTTGTGTTACGATGCTGTATTGTTTTTAAATTTCAGGGTTTGATTTAAAATGTGGTTTATTACTTTTATTTCATGCAGCTAATGTTTATATATTTGTTACATTTTATACTTAAGGTCCTGTAATTAAATCCCATTGTAGTTTTATCTCATGTCTTCGTCATTCGTAATCCAACTGATAAAGCGTAAATATATTGTGAGATTGCCTCAGATAAGACTTGGATCGTCATTGTTTTGATTTTCTGTAAGGCATAAAAAGGTCTAAACATTCAAAAGCCACATCGATTTCTAAGTGAAAAGGCAGAAGTTGAGCTGGGGGAAGCAGTATTTTATCGTCGTTTTTCTTTAAAATCTTTTTCACGTCGAGAACTCAAGCACGGCGGGAGGGCGTAGTTTTACGCGTAGAGCGGGTGCATTCATTGATTTTCGTTTGTTTTAACGCCGGCTGCACGATTTTCTGTTGTTTCGCATCGTTTTGTTTTCATCTGCTGTTTTGTATCCAAGCTCTCGAAGCTTGCGCCTTTGATTTTACGTCTTGGGGTGTACGACGCAGTGCTTCAAAATTGTCAAGAGAGTTGTTTACGTGGAATTCCTTGTGCGAAGATCAAGATGTTTGAGCCAACTTCACGCCGTATTACCTAGTAACAGGACATTTGTGTTTCCTCTTGGAATTTTCTACACTGTTTCAACTTGTTCAGAAATTGGCCCATTTGGACATTTGTGATACTCTTTGGTGGGCTGGATTCCTATACATAGGATAAAATTATACAATTCATATATTGGAGCCTGTAAGAACAACGTCGACTTGAGATTAGAACTGGTTTGGCCTTAGAGATAATGTATATTCGTTTATGAAGATACTTCCTTTTCTAATATTCCTACTCCAACTATTGGTTTATATAGATGTAATTATTGTTGCAGCTGTGGAGATAATCATATTTGATAGCCGAGGTTTGACACTTAAATCTTTACATATTTACTTATCTTTATGTATTAATATTTGCGTATGTTTTAATTCTTTCGATGCTAGCAGCGATTTTACCTTCAGTTCTTGACTAATCGATCATCAATTCCCAGAAGTTACAGCGTCTGCGGTCCGCTTTTGAATAATTAATTAATTTTATTTTTGCGTAAATATTAAAATAGGATAGGTTAAGAGCTTTGCAGAAAGTCAGAAGTTTTTTGTTTTTAAAAGCGCACTTGCCGCAATTGTATCCCAACTTACCATCACGCAGTCCTTGTGCTACAGTAGAAGTTTGAAATTGTGGTTAATCTGCTATAACCGGTACTAAGAATGACGTCATCACCGTCATGTACACAAGTTAGACCAATTTCTATACCTGTTAAGAGAGAGAATTTATTAAGAACTGAAGTGTCATTGTTAATTTTTATTCAGATATCCATCTGTGTAGCGAAATACCATAATGTTTTGCCAAATAAATTTCAACGTAACAAAAACTATTTTTGTCGATAGATATTAAATGTGCAAGTTAACACATGTTAAAATGTAAGCGAAATATGCCCGCCTCTGTAGCGCAAGTGGTAGCGTGTGGGCCCCGCATTCAAGAGGTCCCGAGTTCGTATCTCGATCAGGATGATTTATTTGGATAAGGTTTTCTTATAGGGCTTTCCCTTATCTTGAAAGATGAACGAGATCTGCTGACTTATCTATTACTATATGTTTCGCAATATAATTATAAATATTATTTTGAATTGATGTTTCACGTAACCTATTTTAGTGACATGTTATCTCGAGAGAATCTGCAGTTCAAGTGGTCATTTTGACTGCTGTATGATATAATAATAATGATAATGATGATGATGATAATAATAATAATAATAATAATAATAATAATAATAATAATAATAATAATAATAATAATAATAATAATAATAATAATAATAATAATAATAATAATAATAACAACAACAACAACAACAACAACAACAACAACAACAACAACAACAACAACAACAACAACAACAACAACAACAACAACAACAACAACAACAACAACAACAACAACAATAATAATAATAATAACAATAATAATAACAATAATAATAACAATAATAATAACAATAATAATAACAATAACAATAATAATAATAATAATAATAATAATAATAATAATAATAATAATAATAATAATAATAATAATAATAATAATAATAATAATAATAATAATAATAATAATAATAATAATAATAATAATAATAATAATAATAATAATAATAATAATAATAATAATAATAATAATAATAATAATAATAATAATAATAATAATAATAATAATAAATCCGTATTTTAATTTCCGCACACTAGTACATCAAACAGTTGAAAGTAAATATTGAAATGATTTGTGAAATACAAGATTGTCGACATTACTAAAGAAGGGAAGAAAACATCTGCAAGTCGAAAGTAATTGAAAACTGCAAAGTTAATATGTCAAACATATACATAGATGTGGTTGGTGGATCGGTGGTTTGATGAAAAAAGAGTTTACTGTCAGCAGTGCAAAGAAGGACCCTGAAAGGAATGGGCTCCCTTACACAATGGGACAAGACAGCAAATGTGTGTGACAGGGAATGTATGCTACACAAGGAGCAGAACCGTTAAAAAACATGCGACCTATTCACTCTGTACACTAAAACCGAGAAGATTCACTCACAAAAATAGAAGCCATCAGAATATTTTCGTATGTTCTGTAACTGTGCTGACATGGGGTGTCTTAAACCTGTTCAGGGAGGGGGTAGGAACCTTCTGCAATCCCCTGCGTCTCAGGCCCCGGAGACTTTCACTCCTGTGGTATACTGTACTTAATTCAAAGGGCAGGATAAGGTATAGAAAATATACGGGATAGAATATCCCATATCTTTTGTTATTTTCGACAACGCTGAGCATTGTTTTGACATTTTCAAATCTGATAAGAAGCGATATCGCCAACCTGTCGGATGTCAACTCCACACACTAGAAAGCCAATGAATAGTCTCCCCCCCCCCCCCCAAAAAAAGAAAATCAACAGCATTAACTATATACATTTTGGAACGCAGTTTTAATTTATGTATACAGTTATGCAATCGCAAGTTTCTAATACACGCACGAGTGCCTGATTACCAATCATAATCAGTGATTGTGCTTATCCAGAAAAAAAGTTTATTTCCATATTTGACAGATCAGTGCACATTTATTGAAATATAAATATTCATGATGCTATAAGCATCATTCATTCGCTTTACATGTTGATCAGCATTTAATTAATTTTCTGTTACAAATGATTTTCAAATGAATGTATGCTTATCGGGTAATGTTTTTGGCCCATGCACTAAGTTTATTTTAAAAAGAAATTTGCTGGAGTGTTTATTCAGCAGAAATAAGAAATAAGATTGCAGGGGTCAGAAACATTTCACCATCAAGTATCACAGTGCTTTTGTTATCATTTTTTTATAAATATCCATATTAAAACACATAGGATGAACTCATATTTAAGCATGTTAAACGGATGGCCTTAACCTAGGAATACTCCAACAACGAATATTTCGTGAATGGCTAGTGCTATGAATATAGTGAAACAAAAGTATGTTTGAGCGTGCATTTTTTTCTGTTGAAAAGACCTCTTCATGTAATGTTTTCTGTTCACGAACTGTTATCTCCCCTCCAGATACATGTATTACTTTAGCATTGACGTTTAAGTCGACGGTTAGTTGTATACAACGGTTGTAGCACATGGCGTGTTTACTTTCCCGACCTTCAGTTCTTTTTTTCCCTCCAGTCTACCTCCTTTCCCGCCGTGAATGAGAGTCCTTAAGAACTCGAGGCTAAACACAGGTAGACGGCTTTTTTACCATCTGCCTCCTTCTAGAAGTTGGGGTGGGGGCTTTTGTGTAGCAGCTGGTGAAAGTTCGGTATGGCTCTCACCCTTACAACTGCACCGCCTCTCAAACTAGAGCTGTAACTTGCTCTGTCGTGTGATAGCTATCATCAGTAAATGGACTGTTGCGCTTAGGTTTAAATACACTAATGCAGCTTATCCACATATGTCTTTACCACTACACACCTATAAATGGAATCGAACCAAGGAGCTTCCCGTGGCGGTAACCAGAGCTGCCGTGCTCCAGCTCTCTGTAATACCACGGATCTAAAGAGAGCTGTTTAATTTTACAAAATATAGAAGATTATTATTTTATATGGCCAAACCAACAGGATGTTCGAAATAGAACAAGAGATTTATGAAAAATAAAATAATGAACGTCACGGCACTTAATTTTATGCAGAAAATATTTTATCTTAACTGTAACGCCTAACAACTAATTGATGAATGTACATATAAGCCACCACGAGTTTTATCTGTTGGATAAGTTGAGGAGTTCGCATCGGGAACCCTTATTCAATATTTCCTAGTCCTAAATACGCCCTTCAAGGCTCTGTGGCTTGATAGCAATCGGAACAGCACTAGGTACTCATTGATATAAAGGAAAATTAATATTTCTGCAATTTTACTGTTGAACAGCGTAGTGAAAAACGGAAATATAACTCATCTCTTCGTGTTTGCGGAGAATTGGTAATTTTTCGCTTACGAAAAGAGGTTCCGGGTGTCATTTTTACACTGTCACAACATACGCGTGAAGCGAAATCTCAAAATAAGGAAAAGTTTTACAGGGGAATCTGAAAATTGGGTTATGTTAAATTCGTTGAAAAGTTAAGAACCAATTCATGTTATTATAGTCTCGTGAACGAAGGCGGCAAATCAGATTTGCCTCATTCAATTGCAAAGAGTAGTAGTAAACACGTGCTGGTTTAGTGCGTACCATACAACAGCGTAAGGGATTAGACACTTCGACCACATTGGTCTTTTGTTCCTATGTCCCAAGTGGTGGCACCCCCGGGAGGGAAGATGAGGTGAGAGGAGACAGAACGCCTGACCCCAAGGAGGAGGATTCCAATTTTAGTTATATCAATTGCAATTTTAATTTTTATACCGCTTACTATTGCACACTCCCGTGGACTTCAATATTATCCAATTAACCAATTTGTATTTTGATCAATAGTATTTATTTTTATTTTATTAACATGAATTGTTGCTTGTCCAGATGAAGATTATATTTTAACATGTCAAATCTTAACAGAGGGCGAAAGAACTTAGATAACATTTGACGACATTAATGTGTTTAAAGTATAATGATTTGATACAGAGTTTGTCTTATAGTGTCTGTTTGTGGAAAAAAACAGCGCTTTCTATGGTGAAAAGTCATCAAATCGGGCCTCCTAGCATTCAAATAAAATCTCAGTGTATATTACAGGTTCATTTTGATTTCATTTTAAAATGTCGGGTAAAATGCGAAGGTGCAGGAGTTTGTGTTTTGTCACTCTAGTTTCTTTCACAAGTTAATATACGTAAACGTTCCTCAAGAAAATGTCGAAAGAGCAGTTGCAGTGATTCTTGAGATTGGAACATTCAGACAAATGAACGTTACACGTGCAGAACCCTTCTCTTGAGCTCGTTTTGGTAAATAAAGTGACTTCCCGCTCTTGAAAAGCTTCCTCTCAAGTGGATGTGAAGCAATTCCAGGTGAATGTAGCGGAAGAATCAGCAGCAAATGTAACCATGACAACGCCCAACCCTCTTCTCCAAATAATGCAATTTCTGACTAACAGGTTACACCTTGAGATTCAACAAATTCAGGTCATAAGCTTTGTTTCCTCTTCCTTTCCAACGTTTGCCTCTTTTCGGTTCCGGCGAGATAAATCAACAACTACTGTTTATTAGATTCGTAGAGTTTTATGTTGAATGTTGACGTTCTTGTACCCAATATCATTTCATAATCTGTTCATACAGGAAGTTATTTTTCTAACTACTTCAACAGAAATGTTTGCAAAAATTGTTTAATTACACATTTCCTTTTAGGTAAAACAGGAATACAGGAGGTTGAAGCTGTAGCCAAAGGCGCAGGTCGCTTAGTAATGGCTTTGAAATTTCTTAATATTAAATTACCAAAAACACCTCATTGAGAATTTCAAACGAATGGCTCGGAATTGGCTATTTTTCACAGAAAGGAAAGAAATTGCTTTGACAGTAGAACATTGGGAGGGACCAATTTCAACCTTAAAAGAATTTAATCTCTACTTGTGGTACCACTGAGCATTTCAAACCAATAATAACGTATAACTTGGAGATGGCAATTGTTTATAAAAACGGAGAGAAATTGTCAGTGGCGAGGCGTGACTTCCAAAGCAAGGGAAGCTCCAAATAAAAATTTTCATTAAAATAAGAGAGAATAGTAGAACTAAGACTACTCTTCAGTAATCTTTCTATTGTAATGTCACGTGTACGCTCTTCTTGCATTGCTAGACTGTTCATACTACATGCAGGCACATTCCTGCATCCCCTCTCCACTCAGACGTTCCAGTTTTTTCCTATAGTTGGCCCACACCGCGTGAACTGTTAACCTAAAATGGAGAAAGCATGCAATTCTACTTTTGCTAATAACTTAAAACTTCACGAGAATTTTTTATTTGTCACCAAGAATTAATAATCTACGACAAAAAATATTTGGCTCCCTCAATACATCAAGCTTACAGATAAAACTATAAACTTAATAACATTAGTGTATTTTGCTAAAGATTTCCTGTTAAAGAAGATAAAATTTCAGTCATCGTTTGTGCCCTCGTCGGTATCAGAACAATTAGCTAAATCGGAATTCAATTTTTTTCTAAACCAGTCGTAACGCGATGTCTGAAATTCTGTTCTCTTTGCATGAACACAAAAAGGAAAGCAAAAGGAATAGCGATTTCCAGATGAGAAAGGAACAACATACTTAACAAGAACTAATAAAGACACGTAGAAACGGTTAATGTAAAAGGAATACATAAAATAACAGCTAAATACTATACATAATGGTATAAACCATAAACAATAGTTCAAAATAAAGAGAATTTCAGATTCTGTATGGAGAACAAGATATCCGTCTTGTTTGTCATGAAAGTAAGTTATACCTATGGTACTTAAGTAAAAATCATTAGGGATATTTTTTAGAAAACAAAAACTAATGAAACATTTCCTTTGTACTGAATTGGACATTTTCTTGAAAATTGTGTAGCGCTTCTTTGGAAGATGGAACAGCAAGCTTCATAATTAAATAATTTTTCTCTTATTTGTTCTCTCTCCCTCCCTCTCTCTCTCAGGTGGACTATATTTTTAGTAGAATACAAAGCCTCTTAAATTTATCAAGACATATGTAGTAGAAAAAGTAAAAATGTTAATTTATTTTGTTTAAGCCTAATGAAATTAGTTGTAACTTTACTGATGAATCTTTCAGTAGGACTAGGAGATTGTAAGACATAAGAAATAATTCTGGGCTTCGATTTTTAAGAGCATCTTTATTGCTGTATCTTACTTCACAATCTCCAGGCCATCAGTTTGTAATATTGGCTGCCAGTAAACATTGACTTTTCATGAAATGAAGTTTCTGTGTAAAAACCTTTTATGCATGTTCTTCCCTGGTGCAATATTTTGCGAATTTTATATATTTACAAATATTTGGAGTACTTCTGGGGTGGGTGAGCTGGCCAGGCGACTCTCTTTGTTGTAGTTTGTGAAATTCTAGTGGAGGCAAGGTTTTCGTTTGTTGATCACGTGCACGGCGCATGGTAGCTTGTATTTTTGTTGTTGCTTTCCACGTGATAAATTATTTATGCATTGTTGAATTAAGGCTTGGTCATCTCACCTCGACAAACGGAAACGATGGGAAAGTTTGTCAGCCTTACTGAAGTCATTGTTTTTTAAAAGATATGTTGTCTCTTTGTTATAGAAAAACTCACCAGCTATGAAAGTGTATTTTGAGATTTGTTTCAAATTGGCTTGAAATCAGTTCGCAATTAAGGGTGATCTAAGTGAACCAGTCTTAATGCCACTATTTTAAAGAAAATTTAAGGATATCATTAAGATTTGGTTGAAAGTTAATTACAAATTAAGGTTGGTTTTATATGTAGGGCCTCCTACAATTCAACTTAACCATTAGAATTGAAGTTTTATGTGAAGAAAATTTACCTAGTACCTTCTAAATATGTAATTTACTGGAATTGTTTCGTAACATTTTCTCTTGATCATGCCAGAATCCTAGACGCATTTTTGAAAACGGAGTGAAACTAAGGTCTGTTTTGTTTCTAATGAATACAAACGTGTGAAGTAGAATATAAACGGTAAGTTGTCGGTTCCTTATGGAATATCCCAAGAACCCACGTGACACACAAGATGCGTGTTAAATAGGGAATGGAAACCTGACAAATGCTTGTACAAATTGTCTTAACACTAGGTACAACAAACACAACATCATTAACAAATGCTGTACACAGGTAATCCGCATTCCATCGCGTTGTCATCCGTCGTACTGTTGCATACTTTGGGGACAAAGATAACGTTTTCTGTGCTAAATTATCTGCTTTTACCATTAGTGTGGATAAAGACATGTATCAGCTAATTGCTCTTGCAACATTAGCTCTATTTTAAATATTGCTACAGATTATAACCTCAAAAGATAGGTAATCCTATTTTGGTTTAACTTTCTCCATAATTTTCGTTATCTTAAACATTTCTGATATGTTATAGGTAATTGCCTGACGTTTTCTTCTATCATCTTTGGAAGTGCTAAACTTAAATACCACGTTTGGTATTTACCTTTCGTATATTTAGTATGTTCACATGCGCACACGTGACCATTTGGGTTTTTAAAGTCTAAGTCTTCAAAGGATAAATTTTCAATAGAATCTGGATATCAAATTTTTGTGTGGAGTGCTATGCCATCTGTAGCTACGGTGTACACGGTAAAGAATATAGGAAGAAAAACGTTCTGTAGCGCTAAAATCTGTTGCAAACACAGGTTGTTTCAAAACGACACCGAACGATTATAGCGTAGTTTATAACTTAACTAGTCCGCATTTCGGTGTCGCAGCTTCGAAATTCTGTTTAGGTATAAATTTATGCAGCATTGAATATTACATGATTTTGTGATTAGGCAGCGCAGGAACCACTGGTGTGCGAACCTCAAAAGTTGTAATGGGACGCACCAGCCACGAAAACAAAAACATTACTTCTTGCACTTTATCAGTAACCCTAGTCTACCTTTCAGGTAATGAGGCAAAGGGCAGTTACTTGTGAAAAAGTCGACTAGTTGCTCTTCGGTGTAAAACTACACGTTCCGTACCTAACAGGGAGAATTTTGCGCGTACTTAGCAAATCCAAGCAATACGGAGCGCTATACGAACGCCGAAATGACGGATGTAGTTTCGATGAATGGAAGAGCTAAAGGGAGTTCAACGAACGCACGATTAATTTAGTTTCATTCACAGCATGTATTGTAAAAATAGTTACATCAATGATAATATTTATTTAACTTCAGAGCATTTTGTTATGATCATAATTGTACAATACTTTCAACCACTTACTGTAAATATCAACAGCTTCCTTTTCATTTACAAATGCTTTATTTAGTATAATCAAACACGTGAAATAAAATGCCCGTCTCAGTTTTGGTTAATTTATCTAAAATTCTTTGATGTTGTTTTCTGTTCTGTTTGTGATTTAATGCTTCCATCCTCAACCTCACTAACATTAACTTCCCTCTAAAAGACATAAGTTGCGTATGCCCACCAGCTTATTTGCCACCATGGACTGCTATAACGGAATTTTGAAACACGTTAAACACTCATAAGCAATAACTAAGCAATAACTTCTTTATAGCGGTTTCATCAGCTAAAGAAATTCTTAAGAGTAGCAAGCTACTGCGGAGTATGCCGGTATGTTTACAGTTACAACACGCGGCACGACGTGTGACCTATACCTGCGAACTCCGACAGCGTGAGGCACGCGTCGTTCGTGTTACTGCCTAATCCACACTCATTGTGGAGCATTTTTAAGCGGCTATGTTGGCGGTAAAAGCTATCTATATTTTGTCACAACTACTTCTATATGTTCGTTCGGTGTCGTTTTGAAACACCTTGTATAGAAAGGAGGTGGAGGGAAGATTCATTTTTATCGTACAATTTATCGTGTCACCAATTAGCAACACAAGAACATTCATTTACGGTGTCTCTCTTTTTCACCTCCCACATGTTCATAACTGGATCGTTCTGGTTTAATAATACACGTTATATATGCAGAAAAGGATCCCCTTGGTCACCACCGGCCTTCTGGTAGCGATTAGTGCCGGCGCCGGAGGCTCCTGGACGAAAGGTCAGCCGGAAAAAAGTAATCACTTTAATGCAAAAATGATTCCTCAAGGTGAAGGAATCATACCCCGTTAAATATCATCATCACCAGTTTGACTTATAAGAAGTGAATCAGACGTAGCAACGTGACTGTTGCATTACGTCAATACACGATTTGTCTCGGAGAGCGCATACCTAATTTGTGCTCCTAATTTGGAGCACAGATGTTAACGTTGTACAACGTTTTGTCATATTGGGATCCGTACTTTTATAAGATATTTCATTAAGCTCCTGCTTAGAATAAGAATTTGGTTGCTTCGTACAGAAGCGAAAAATAGTGAAATTCTGTCTCTTTTGGTTGCCAATAAAACAAATCACTATAAGTGTTATAAAAATGCCAAAATTAACAGTAAAGTCGAATCTGGAATTATTAAAATAATTTCATTCCTAAAAAGCTGAAGAGTTGCTCAGGAAACTTATACCATGCCAGATGGTTAAACGAAATGCCCTGCTCCAGCCGGGGTTCATACTCGAGCATTTGATGCCTTCTCATTGCTCATTTTGTTTCTTTTTCATATGCTAATGGCTAATGTACATTATTGTCTTTTATCGCAACCTCCTGCCTACGCCTTTAGTAGTCCTGGGTTTGATTTCCACGGATCAGCCGCCCTAAACCTGTCTTTCAGTTGGCATGCAAATGCTGGTGTGGATTTTATACTACCACGAATTTTCCTATAGCTTATATGTACTCATTTGGTACAGGGTTAGTCGCGGTGAACGGTGGTGCGAAGCATAAGAGTCAATGAACCTTAAGGATACCTATGACTGAAAATTTGAAATCCAGAACTAATAACGCTAGATTTTTAAGATTTATACCACAGATGTAACTTGGTGCAGATATGATACAGCCCACATTGTTTCAATTTCACTGTGATATTTTGGAAAATATGGTCAAATTTATTTATTTTTTGTTACGTCACCTAAAAAGTCCCTTGCGACAAAATAACTTAAAATAACTAATATTTTAACAGTAGGTCCCCAGCTTACCCATTTTTGTTTTTAATTTGCCCAAGGTTTCTCTGTGTCTCAATAATTTTAGGCTCCAGAAATTTTTAAAGCTATGAATATGGGTTTTTTGCTCAAAATTTGAATTTTTTGGATTTTAAAGTAAAGAAAGTGTACTTCAATGCATTTCACAATTAACCCGAGGGCAATTTCTATTTATTGTGTCTCTATGAACGTGTGCAAGTTTCATTAGTCTAACACTAAAACTGCGACGCAAGGAGCATTTTAAATAATGAAAAGTTCTGAAATTTTCAGTAGCGAGAAAACAAGGTTAAAGCATTAGAATTCACATGTAACGCTAGCATTCACGTAACTTTCAAACTAGATTATAGAACATTTAAATATTGTTTTCGGATGCTATGTAAGCATTCTTTGGATTCAGGAAGGTGAAACTGATTTTGCATACATGGGACATATTAGGTAAACATGGGCATCTGTAATTCAAACTTAAGTTAATAACCAAGTAGGCCATATAGACGATGCAACAAATGCTTAGGTTTATTGAAATCCCAAATTGTGACGTAGGAGCAATCAGAATTAAGTATTACGGTAACTTAGCAACCAAAACCGAAAAAAGAACCAGTGATTTTATTCTTAAATTTTTTCTTCTGACTTTAACTCTCGAAGAGGGTAGACGCGTTTTCAGTAAAAGACTTCTTGTAACTACGAGAAGTTATTGGAGTTCATCATTTATAAACGTTTAATAAACGTTTAAAATATACATCGAATACACGACGCTATGATAAATAATTTAAGTAAAAAACCGTTGCATCATTTATAAATAAAAGGAGGAAATTAAAATATATAAAGGGCTATATACATCAGTCGAAAAAGTCGCATGTAAAGAAGAAAATGATGTCTAGAAATGTAATTCCAAGGAGAGTGAAATGATATTAATTATTTCACTCCATAGTTGCCCAAAAGTGAAATCCATTTTGTATCGATACCACACCTGAGAAGTTTCACATCTCATCCCTCGCCGCAGCTGCCGGAGAAAGGATTTATAGAAATCTTCGATATCATCTTCACGGCTTTTAGACGAAAGGTTCATCGCTTCTACATCAAGGTAAGTTTTGGCTTCTACATGCGTTGCCACACCGAGGGAGCGCGAAACTTTTGCGAATGTGGGGCGTAGACCTCACGAAGGGGCGAATCCAACTTCAGATATGTCACCGCATCGTGTGATATAAATCCAACCCACAAGGAGGGGAACCGCTCCAAAGGCTTACACTATTTTATATACTAAAAAACGGAAAAGGCGATTTTTTGAAAATGTTCATGATATTTCAGTCACACATATCCTTAAGAAGATAACGTTTCCTTTCTTAGCATATAACTTCCTGAGCTTGTTGTGGCTAGGGAACATTGAAGAGGTTCACCAAGGCGGCCCGGGTTCGATCCCAGGTGACCGCAAAGTGAGATTTGTGGTGGACAACACGACGCTGGGGTGGATTTTCTCCGGGATCTCCGGTTTCCACCGCCATCTCATTCCACCGGTGCTCCATCTTCATCTCATGTATCGTCAGTGTCATCGCCTGCGGTGCCGTATGTAGTAAAAAGGGGCGTTAAACACCACACACACACACACACACACACACACACACACACACACACACACACACACACATTGAAGAGGCGTTTGAAGAAGATCAATCTAGAAATTTTAGTTCTCCTGCTGTGCTACGCGTATCGGCCGCCCTTCACTGTCTCTCTTTTTCCCTAAAATCTTATTTATCTTAACTTTTCCGCAATTTTATAGATTAAATAGCAAGAAATGTAGTGCTTAGTGATGACTGATAATGGATTTTCTGACTCTGCATCTCCGATCCCTTTAGGCTAGGCTCTGGGTGGCAACCATGACTCTCCCAAAGGGGCAAATGACATTGCGGTGACATCACTCTCAGCGGCTTTGGAATTCCGTCACGTAAAATTATGCCCAAAAATTACAGTCGGTCGCAATTGATGATGCTACTGTGTCATACCTAGTTTACAGTATGTTAATGAACGGATTCATGTAGTAGAGAATACAACTGTCACCAGTGGAAGCTCACCAGCGGATCTTGCTACTTATTTTACCTTGGAGATGGCACCCGTGTGCATCAGACGATAATGGACTTGTCATACATAACAAACAGGTGAATTCCCCGTATCACGTAATCACCCATATGTCGAGCGCATGATGCAACTACGTGAAGCCGGTTATCATCTTTTTCATGTTTGCATTGCGACGTCCTCGTTCAAGAGTCGGATGACGTTACGCCAGGCTGCCTGTTTGGTTTCTGACGCAACGGAGCGCTTGAAGCATTTGTAAATTTATGAACTGGGAAAAGTATCGGTTCCCACAGTAGCGCTCGAAAATGTCAATACGTCAAGTGACGAAAGCTGCAACATTCTGGAATGTTTGTCAAGCCACAAGGAAGGGATTGTCACTTGGTTCACTGGTCAACTTGTACATAACATATTTAAATTAATCTTCTACAGTATACCACAGCAAAGAAAGTCTCCGGGGCCTGAGACGCATGGGATTTGGAGAAGATTACCACACCCTCCCTGGATAGATTTATGGCACCCCATGTCAGGTCAACTACAGACCATTCAAAATCACTCTGACGTCTTCTACTTTTGTGAATAAATCTTCTCGTTTTTAGTGTACAGAGGGAACAGGGAGCATGTTTGTAGGTTCTACTTCTTATGTAGCATGCGTTCTCTATCACACACATTCGCTGTCCTTATTCCACTGTGTAAGGGTGGTACTGGGTGGCACATTCCTCTCAGGGACTTACTTTGCATTGGTGGACAGTATTTGCAACTCAGAAACGGCCAACATTTTGGTTATTTCCATGTTTACGTACAAGAAGTTGTCGACAGTGAAACAGCTCTTTGGGGAAGCATCACTGCATCAACTCCCTTTCAGATAACAAATGTCGATATTTGTGTTCACGAATCAATGTACATTTCTAGGCTACTTTGCTTTCGTGCATGGAAAATGCTTATAAAATTATTGCCATAACTTTCAAACCAGTTGGAACTTGAAGTGGCTAGGTACGTGGTGGCATTTTTTAAATATTGTGGCTGAAAATGCATCATTGCTGCTGCCATTCCCTTTGCTGTAATTAGTTCTATAAGTAATATTTAAATAAGTATTATTGTGTTTCTCTTTTTTTTTTTTTTTTTGGTAATTACGTCCTCCAACGATATGTCATATCGGACGATGAATGAAATGGGTGAAATGATGCTCAAATGAATCCAGGGTCCATGAAGCTTAGAGCTACCTCACATTCGTCTTTCAGGATAAGGGCAAACGCCGGAAAAAGCCTTATCGAAGTAACTCACCCTGACCGAGATTCGAACTCGGGACCACTTGAACATGAGGCAGACACGCTGCCATTCACGATACCGAATATATACCTTGCTGCTGCCATTCCCTTTGTAATTAGTTCTATAAGTAATATTTAATTATTGTGTTTTTTACTTTTTTGTTATTACGTCCTCCAACTTTAAGTCATCGGACGATGAATGAAATGATGCTCAAATGAATCCGGGGTCGTTAGAGCTTAGAGCTACCCGACATTCGTCTTTCAGGAAAAGGGAAAACGCCGGAAAAAACCTTATCGAGGTAACTCACCCTGACCGAGATTAGAACTCGGGACCTCTTGAACGTGAGGCAGGCACTATCTTCTGTTTGAAGACATCATCTAAGTATTCATTGACTTACTTCTAATTTCTGGTTATTATTCATTTTAGGTTACATGTTCACAAGTATACAAAAGAAAACTCAATTTGAAATTATGGTGCTTTAAGTATTTTGTGCGCGTATTCAACATTCCATTTTTTTTACGATATTTTGATTCAAGTCAGAGATGTATTCCATTAGATGGTCGCCTCTGGCTCTTGTTCATAAATTGTGAGACGTTTCTTGAAGGTTTATTTTAAATAATGATGTTTCCCAACTGAACTGTGATGTTTCACATTAGTGGGCAGTTACGAGGAACACGCGTGTCCAGATTTTGCCAAGTTCATACACCACGGACGCAGCTGATCTGTGAGAGCGCCTTGGGTTTATGTCTCCCTCGCGGCATCCTCAGTTTCACCACCCACTTCTCTCCTCGTGCGCAATGTTCCCAGCATCTGTTCGGTCATAAACATATTTGGACGTCTATCAGGATACTTTAAGCTACGAGTAGTCACATGCGACCAAACATGTCGGAGAAAAAGTGCTCTTTCTTAACTTTTTGAACACGTTTTACAAAACATGTCTTCGGAATATAGAATTTAAGACCTTAATTGCTCCATTACTTTTTTGTGCATTCTGTACAGCTGTTAGCGTCGCTTTGCATGAAATCACTCGCGAAACGTTGCACGTACGTTATGTATGAATAACATGCATTCACGAATGTAAAACTTGATTAAAATTGTTTAAGATTAGGGTTATTTCTTATGTAGGACCTCTAAAATATTTGGGAATTGTTACAGCGTGATGTGTAAATATTTTTATAAAAGTTTGAAGACCATTGGTGGGTGCATTTCCTATAGCTATATAAAACCGGTGCAAAACTCGGCTAAAGAAAACCTCATCTCAATCGATGAGGATACAGTTTTGATATTTAAGCCAGAGATCCTCCGAGGTGTCAAGATAATATTCTCGCGCTTTCTTCATTAAGATCATATGCTTTAGTCAGATTTTTAAAAGAAGATACGTGAAGGTCATCTGTTTCTCCACGTGGGTAAGCAATGTTGCCCACCAGATTCTCTCAACACTCGAAACATAAACAAGGGTTTGAGTTATCTCACCTCAACAAACATGTGCACAGTTAATCTGTATTAGCCTACTTTGAACACAGAAATAAGTTGTTCACACGTTCACTGAGTTGTGGGTGTTCACATGTTCACTAATATTCCACACTTACCGTTATTGTTGCTATGTATCGTGAGTTGACATTCCCGCACAGTGCGTTAAGTATTTCTCCATGGAAACACATATACGCGATGCACGTTCTAAAATCTAACATTTATCTTCAATTACATTTATTAATATTTCAGCTAATATCTTAACTACTAAAATTCAGATTCATATATATGCACATAGTGCAAAAAGTAATGTGCAGCATACAATGGAATCTGGAGAATTGAAAAAACTCGGTGCAAGCGCCCCGTTTTTTCAAACCTTTCCTCGTTCCGTATACATTAATATCGCAATATATTAATATTAACGAACTTTGTTAATTGACATGTTCATATCAACGCCGCCGATATGTCGGAATTTTGACCCACAAGAATTGTTTTACGTGCAACCATATCTACTGACATGGTACTGTCGCTTTTGGATAAAAGGAATAAGCTGTTCATTGATAAACTCAAACTCTCAAACTCTCGTCTTCCTGTTGAAAGTATTCTCTAAGAGAAGACAAATTCTGTAGCTTGGCTATGCAGTGTCCCGACCGTAAACTGATCTTTGCCTTGGGCCATGGTTCCTCGGTCCACCTCTAATCCTACCGCCACTATGTCTTGCTTCCTTAAAAGCGTATTTTAATTTCGTTTTAAGAAAGTAGGCTAACAACACACAGCGCAACTAGGCAAACTCTGTTTCCCGCGTACAACTAGCGATAACGGAGCTGAGGAGTATGTAATTCATCCACTTCACCAGGGTAACCAATTTGACAACCTTTGTTTACGTTTCCATAGCAACGAACTTCGCGTCCCTTGCCTAATGACCTTCACGTATCTTCTTTTAAAAATCAGACTGTAGTAATGTTATTCAGAGCAATGATTAAGTAGCTTTGTATTCTTCTACAACCTCCAAGACCTATTAACTAATCTTAAACTTCCTCAGGAAGACTTCGTTATGTTTTGTACCTAATTTATTATTCTACATTTGTTGTTATCCCAACCTTGAACTTTGTGTATGTAGGCCATACAAATACGGCCTTTATGTTGTCATTAAGTGATAAAATCCAATTATCACCTTGTTCATCAGCAGTACACTTGAGAAGACGATATCTGTTCGACCTTGTAAAAGTATTCGATGAGAACTTGGAAGTGTAACAGACACATACCTTTCTGTGCGCATTATCACATCGTAAATGTTTTGTAGGCTATGTAGAACTTTATGTTCATCGGTTTCAATTGTCGATGTCGTAATATAAAGTGTGCGTAATCCATTCATTAAAACGAAGTAAACTCTATCACGTGTTCTCAATTTTAGTTTCTCTACAATTAGGGAAGTGTCGCACATCACTCAAAAATTTCTTATTGACATTTATTTATTTATTTGTTTGTTTTATTTACGTCCTCCCACGTTGTCATATCGGACGATGAATGGAATGGGTGAAATGATGCTCAAATGAGTCCAGCTTAGTTACCCAACATTCGTCTTTCAGGATAAGAGAAAACCTCGGAAAAACCCTTATCCAGGTAACGCCCTGACCGAGATTCAAACTAGGGACCTCTTGAATTTGAGGCAGACACGCTATCATCTACGCTACCGAGGTGGGCGATTGACATTTCATTGGAAATATACGTACGTTTTGAAGAGATCGTGAATTTCTTTCTTCCGTCATGAATCAATATAAGAAAGTCTCCACGTGAACGTGTATATATTTTTGAATACCATAACTCCAAAGGTGAGCAAAAATAATTATCTTTGGAGCTCAGTCGGTAGAGCACCTGCCTGCCATGCTAGGGGTCCCGGTTTCGATTCCCGGTGGTGGGGATGGGGATTTTTCTCCGACCAAGATAATTCCCCATCTTCCCCAGAGTGTGGAAGTATGAATGAGAGGACGCCTATCTCAAACACTTAAAGTATGGAATACAAATAGTTTATAAAAAGATCTCTCCATTGGAAATAATCAAATACATAATTTTTCAAAAGTCTTAACGGTTTCTAATACATTTATTTAATAGTATGTGAAATCCTCGTCGTGCTGAATGGCTCATACGTTTGTGTAATTAATAAGAGGTAACAAGAACTTATCACATGCAAAATGTAGTTCAGTTAAAACACGGATTTTTGTTTTTTGTTTTTGCATGTGTTTACGTTTACCTAGCAATTTTAAATTCAGTACCCTCTCATTTATTTCTTCAAAGAAGAGTTTCAAGTCCAGCATATATGACCGTTTTATAAAGATCTGTTCAGTCTCCATTTTATTTTTTTTATTTATTTATTATTTTTTTGCGCACTGAGAGACATGTAAGTAACTTAGGGAGCATTTGATTTCTCTATTTTATTTATATATAAAAAACAATATAGGTGTTCTCATAGCATGGTGGTAGTACAGCTACTTACCAAGTGGAAGAACCGAGGTTGATTCCCGTCACCCCATGGGGATTTTCTATCGCTGGGAAGTCTATTCCAGAGTGTACTCAGCCTGGAGAGAAGAATTGAGGAGGTTTGAAGCAAAAGTAAGTGCTAACCACGTCCCACCCTTCAGCACTTCACCCTACTCATGACGCCTGTTGTGGGCAGAGGTCGGGCAATAGACCTTAGTCCGGCATATCACTGTTGCGCCGCGAAGTTTAGGAGAATAGGACAATCACGTTTATATGCCTTATATTATGCGGTATAACGAATGTATTAAATTTGTCATTGATAGGAGGTCATATGAAATGTGCCATTTTAATTTCCCATTAGACCCTCTTATAAACCTCGTACTTCTGCCTTGGTTTTGCGATAAAGAAACTGACGTAGGTAAGCTGTAAAGTAGATGAACCGCTTGATTAGTTAACTTGTGTAAAAGTGCAATTGTGTGGAATCGTATATCGTTGAGAAAGTACGACGCAATGCAATGCGAGGAAATGATTGACGTGGTTCTTTGAGAGGAGATGAAAAGGAAGAGAAATTAGCAGCTGTGACAAGCAGAAAACCATGGCCAAGGTTGCGACTCGAAACAAACAGTATCGCTCTACTGCACTAAGTTACGATCGCCCACGCAAACTCCTTACGTTAGCGTTGTGACGGCAATAAATGTCTGGCTGGAGAGAAGTAAACTACAGTGCGGCACGTGTGTACACTCGGCCAAACTAGCATGCAGTGTGCGACCTTCGCAAGTATCGTCATTCAATTAACTTTGTGTTGTTGCTTTAGCAACGAAGAACTACAATCTGTCTCATAGTAGAACGTTTCCTATTGTAAATATATCGGAGGGGAGAAAGAGATAAACAGCCATTGTAACGGAACGCTTTCTGGCGTTGATTGGCAGAGGGAAGTTCATGTCTGTTTTACTTTTTTTTTTTTTTTATCGTAGAACAACCGTCTCTATAAACACCACTACAGCCTCTTTCTCCCTCTCTCCCTCTCCCTTAGGTATGTTTACGAAAGATCTTTTAAGTTTGAAGTAAAATTATTAATCATTTTAAGAACATCTTAAACTTAAATATGTTCTTAAAATGGTGGTAAAGATCTGAAATAAAAGAAAATCGACTAAATCTTTCTAAAAAAAAATGAGTGTTTCTAAGAAAGTATCCGTTCTTTGAATATTCTTGCTAAAAATATAATGTAATAATTCAGAATTTTTTGAAAAGTTCTACGTAATGATATATTTAATTAATTATTCACTGTAATGTTAACGTATATAATTCTATAATGATGAAATTTTGTTTTTGATAATCTCCTAGTTATTATTTTATTCCAAAAATGTTGTACATATAATAATAATAATAATAATAATAATAATAATAATAATAATAATAATAATAATAATAATAATAACAATGTATGAGTCGGTTTGAATGTTAAGCCCTACATATACGTCAGTTAATGCGGTAATGGATGCAGTTGTCATGGTAATACCGTAATAATTAAGGAACCATTATTAGTCATTGATATACATATTGTTGTGTGGTTAAGTTTTTTTTTTTTTTTTTTTTTTTTTTTTTTTTGTTACACGTTCTCCAAGTTGTCATATCGCAGATGAATGAAATGGGTGAAATGATATTCAAATGAGTCCAGGGTATTAGTTATCCGACATACATATTTCAAAATAAGGGAAAACCCTGGAAAAAGCCTTACCCTGACCGACATTCAAAGTCGGGACCTCTTGAACGTGTGGAAGACACGCTACCAGCTACGCTTCAGAGGTGGGAATTTATGGAATAAATCCTTAGAATTACATTTTAATCTTTGTGTTATCCTACAGTGTTATTTGAACTGTTTATCGGCTCAACATTGCTGCTGAGGCCTTTAATGCACGGACTAGTGAACAGGTGGTCTACATTTCAAATACTGCTGTGACTGGTTTTTCTAGGTTACCCCTCAGTTTCCTTAACTGGTAAATGTTGGGGAGTTACCCTAAACAGGCCTTTTTTAAATTTCCTTTCCCACTCTAATACCGTTATGATGCAACCGTTAAGGAGTACTCAAATCGTGTCTGGATCAACATAATGTGTCCCACGGTTCGTGTCAATTCGTCACGTTCTTGCGGCCTCTCCACTTGCAGCAGACTGCGCGACAACCCTCATTTACCGCCTTCGTTCCTGATGGAGGCTACAACGCTCTACTCAGAAAGCAAAAACAACTTATTGGTGGCGTCACTCTCGTCCATTTCAGATGAATAGTCTATCAATCAAGTGAATAGAATTATGCAAAAGGGTGGAAGGGCGATATCAACCTCGTGGGCCTTTCTTTTGCATTCAAGTGGAGATCGGTATACATACAAATAAATAAATGTAAAACTTGCCTTTCCTGGATTCCTAACCGTCAATTATTTGTAAATAGTTTGGATTAAAACAGGTTTCTTAGATTTCTCCTTCGTACACTAGCACCGAGATTTGTTACAACTTGCCAAACGTTCATTTCTATCGTTGGAGATGGTAGCTTTCCCCTTCTGGAGCTTTTTACTTAAATGTAGAAGGGAAGTAGGTCAGATGAATTGGGTGTGATATTTCAGCATTTCTGAACCCATCTTGTGTTACATAGCTCTGCTGTAAACAAAATTTTTTCCCAAGCTTCTGAAGGGAGATCAGATTATACTTCAATCTTCTACCCTACAGCACCCCAGATGATATCTCCTTTTTCGTATGGAAGTGCCCTCTCTCTGTGACCTCACTAAAATGCTTGAGTTCGCTTGGTCCAAAATCCAATTGGTTGCTTTATTCAGCAGAATTAGCTTTTACACATTTAGATTAAAAAAAAAAAAAAACACACACACACACACACACACACAATGAGGACATTAGAACACGAGAAAGAACATGCTACAGAATAGATTAGCACAGGTATTACTTCAATACCAACATTAAGGTAGAAGAAGAGTTGGACGCCCATGTATCAGATGGATAAACTCGATCTCTTGGTGTGAAAACAGGTCAAACGCCTAAATCCGTGGAGTAGAAGACGTTGAGTATGTGTTCAGAGACCTCAGAGTTTGTAAGATATTCACGTCTTGAAACACATTTATATGATGTTTTTATGTGCTTAAAAATTTCAAATATCTATATAAGTTAAAATAAATACGTTTTCCTAAATTATGACATTTACAAATTGCTATAAAACCTCCGATTGCATACATGCAATAGAACTTTGATAAAAGGGTGATTAAAATTTCCTTAACGTCTGTTGACTGAATCTCAGGAGCTAAAATATGTTAAACTTTATTTCTGGATCTTGTCCTCCGGATCGGGGGAAGGTTTCTGAATACTGGTCCCCTCAGGGGATCTATAAAACCGCAGACAAGAGGGTAGCTGAACGTTCAAGAGGTCCCGAGTTTGAATTTCGGTCAGGCTGAATTACCTGGATAAGGTTTTTCCGGGTTTTCCCCTTATCCTGAAAGATAAATGTCGGATAACTCTAAGCTCTATGGAGCCTGGGCTCATATGAGCATCATTTCATCTATTCCATTCATCTTTCGATATGACTTAACGTTGGAGGATGGGCGAGCTTCTAGAGACCCTGTCCTTTGCTGTTATCTCTCCCCAGGTTCACCCCTTAGTATCCTCTCATGCCACACCTCCGTCCCGGGGTGCATCCCTTCAGGAGTGTAATCACAAAGATCTGCTACTGCAAATACCCTCTTCGAACCCTGCATAGAGTCATAGCCTCGGTCCCAGTTAGCTTGATAATGACGTGTCTGTTGTGTCTGTCTAAATTTTTAGCTTTAGGACGTATGTGTTCGTTGTACATTTAGTTGAAAACTTTTATAAAATTCAAGTATTTCTGCACGAACAAGGCAATTGGAAAACAGCTGCATAAAATGAGACCATGGAAAGATTTCAGTCAAGTTCTCATCCAACTTGCTATTTGTTTCGTTACACAATATTTTTATGAAAACAGCTTTATGCTAGGTCACTGAGCTGTAACTATCCAGTAGAGGTACTATAATTTATCTCCAACTAGAATGAACCCGTTGTAAGACCATTTTAGTTTGAGGCAGATTAAACTTTTTCCTCCACATGAAGTATAATAAAGTATAGCATTTATTTATAACAATGTAGAGGTTTCATCTAAAATGTTAACTTTTAGTTAAAACCTATTTTTATAAAACGATTTGTACTTTAGAATAGGAATGATCATTCAATAGTTTTAAAGCACGTGTTTGTGAGCTTATATTTGATTTTTGGTTGTAACTATGCTGTTATTTATTTGGACTACTCTTTGAGTATTCCGTGTATATTCAATGATGGCGTCTTGACCTTCCATTTAATGAATGACGAAACTTACATTTAACCTTCTACGGCAACAGCGTTCATCTGCGTTGTTGAAATGTTTTGTGATGAAAAATGTAGGCCAGTGTGTCATTGTAGAGTAGGCAAGGCATTACCTACCGAGATTATCAAATGATTCACAGAATTCTTACGCTCCTCTTCTCTCTAATAGGAGTTTCATAACAATCGTACATTCGGCGAACATGAGAAGAACAATGCATGCCGTCCACGAATTCGTAAAGCAGTTTCCCAGAATTGGACAATTTGGAGATTAACGTGTTACATCTGCAGGTTCGCAATATTGTACAATTGATGGCTTGCTGCACCCAATTGGTTTGCTTTCAATTCTTGCTTAATACTGTAAGGTTTTGTTCCTTGCTAATACTCATTTATAGTTGGTTCGGGCCGAACAAATGGCTTCCGTACCATCTGCCAGTTGATCTGAAGGGTCGTGAGAAGTGGCACTCCCAAATGTAGCTTGGGAAAACCAAAAGAAGTTAGTAAGAAGCAGTCTCTCTACCCTAATTCTTTCCGAATGCCAGACTCAAGCGTTAGCACTGAATAAGGGAGAAGCATCTTGAGACCAGAGAGTTCAACGTTTTCAGCAAACACGCCATAAACAATTCGTAAAAATCTCGGATAAATAAACTTGCGAATTGCATGCGCAAAGATACTTAGAAGCTATAATTTCAAAATTATTCTCACTTTGATGTCGTAGTTTCTTATCTTATATGAAACGAAGAAACAAACCAAAATTAAAATCATTTGTATTTCAAAATTAAGAGCTTTTACAATTTTGGTTTTGCGGATTAAAAGTTCCTTAGGGTTCCTTGGAGTTATTTATTGCGCAATACTTATGAAATTTTCTGCCATTTAAAATGTTCCTATACATTTTAATGTCCACACAGGTTTTTAGTAATTCGTTTTAAAAAATACAAAGAACATTTAAAAATAGAAGCTTACAATGACACGCTTTCCAAAATTGTTTTCAATCCCGCATTAGAGAAATAAAAATGTTGTGCTCTATACGGCATGTTTATCTGAAATATATATTATGTGTAAATTTCGTCTTGTAGATCATTAAGCATAGGAATATAAAATTCGTTATCGAAACTATATTAATTGAAAATTACCGAATACATGGAAACGAAATTTACAATCGTTTGCCCGCCTCGGTAGCGTGGTGGTAGCATGTCTGCCTCACGTTCAAGAGGTCCCGAGTTCGAATCTCGGTCAGGGTGAGTTACCTGGATAAGGTTTTTTCCGGGGGGTTTCCCTTATCCTGAAAGACGAATGTCGGGTAACTCTAAGCTCCATGGACCCTGGGCTCATTTGAGCATTTTTAAGTTGACTACATAAGAGAAATCTCAGATTAAATTTTCAGCCAAACTGACTAAACTTCATAAAATAGGATTGTTATGCTGCATACCCTTATTCCTGAAAAGCCGCGCCGTGGCTGAGTGGTTGGACCGCTTGGTTCTCACCAAGGCGGCCTGGGTTCGATTCCAGGTGACCGCAAAGTGAGATTAGTGGTGGAAAACACGGCGCTGGAGCGGGTTTTCTCCGGAATTGTCTGTTTCCCCCGCCATCTCATTCCACCGGTACTCCATCATCACCGCCTGCTGTGGCGTATGTAGTAAAAGCGGGCGTTAAGCATTACACGCTTAATTTCTTAAACATAAACTTTGAAAATGCCACTTTTGTTAATATTACAGCTATTGCGAAGTATTTGAAAATGTGTACTATTTGTTTGCAAATGTATACACATAATTTTAACTAAAACCATTTTAAAAATAAAATGTCCGCTCTTACGGAAATCTTGAGGCACTACTGTCTTCTGTCTGTGAGAGTCAAGATTTCTAGGAAAGAATATTTTGGTGTAGTCACAATATTGTAGATGTTTTAAAAATGTTTAAGAAATAAAAGGGTATTTAGATGTATAAACAAAGCAACCAGAAATTGAACACTTTTTTCCTGGCAGCGAAGGAAAATTTCAAGATTCTTGGATGAAAATTGCCACTTGCAAATCACTACGTGTGCTGCAGAGGATGGGCTAGTGAAAAACGTCAATTTGAAACGTAAAACTTTGACATTTAGAAACATTTTCTAACTATAACTTTTACAGATGACACCTGTTAAGAGAAGTCTGTGAACAAACATTTATACCGGTGAAACAAAAAGTTTAATGTAAGTCAGAAATGTGTGCATTCATACGTTGAAGAAATCCTTGTTTTAGCTCAGGGATAGTTGAAGGAAATGTTTAATTTCTCGTTCATTGACTCTTGTTCTCGTTTCAGAAATAGGAACGCACGTTTCTGTTTTTTCTTTCGAGGCATTTCCTAGAGATTGGCATGCACATAGGCGCGATCACCGTTATGGTCCAAGAAGTAAGTTTCGAGAATCGAACTGGAATTTCCGTGCGTTCACGGTTGAGCATCTTGCCCGCATTCTCAGCGTGCCACGTTGCCCACGTCATTTCCGTTGGAAGGATAGCGTTCGTCGTGTTTACCAGCGTCACTCAAGAGTTGCACAGGGAGGGCCTTGGAAATTCCCGTGCCGGAAACCGCGATTCTGCAGCGCAATATAAACATGGTTCATCCTGTCAAATTTACTACAAATGTCCCCGTGGAGCGGTCAGAGTGCCTGGATTTGATTCCTGGCCAAGCTAGCGGAAGTTTCTACACTCCGGTAGGCAAACTATGTCAGCATATTCTTTAACAGACCGTTTAGTTCTTTTTATGGGATTATCCTAAGGCTCAACTTCCATTGTATTGGCTTAAAAGACTGCCGGATCACAATCTAGGATAAACCAATTTGTAATCTTTTGCAAGCTATGCCTCATGGATTGCTTTAAGTTTAATCTTAGTACTGTAATGTCCGATTTCACCAACAGATACTAAGACTTAACACGAATTGAGCAATAGCTATAACAAAAACTGTATTTCATCAAGTTTTTAGCTTAACACTCGTGTTAAATTGTAAATAGTCAAGATGGCGGGCATGAGCGCAGCTGTTGATGTCGATTTGCTACATTTAAGACCGTCTAAATGGCATTCCTAATAGAGTACGGCCTATGAGGAGAAATTATTCTGAGGAATTATCAGAGAGAAAATTTTCTACAGAGGCGTAGACTGTCGAAACAAGTTGCTATGAAGGTTTACTGCGGAAGTACAAGAGAGGTTAGAACATGCATCGAAAGGAATATGGCGATCTCGCCTTTGCTTCAAGTATTAATAACTTTGCAGTTTTATAATTCACTCAATTATTTGGATAATACACTGTCCACCTCCCATCTTGAAACGTTGAAGTCACTCGTCACTTGTCCTTGGCACCTCGTTTTAAATTTACGTAATACTGATAAAGTTGTTTCGTTCATGCATTTGAATTAAATTCGTTTCCAATTTTTTCTCTCACGTGACATCTTTCTCTTTTACATTCACCGCATTCCGTTCTCTTATTTTCCTCGATATCCTTATCCTTCGTCACCAATTCAATTAACAGTTCTTTCTCCATGGATGAGAAATTTGTCTCACGGCTTTTGTTTACACGCCATTTTTTTCAGATGTGTGCAGACGAAAATGAAAACAAAAGCGCATCGCAGTACGTTCAGAAAATAATATGACTCACCCATAGCCTTCTATAGCTGTAATATTTTACAAGTCTCTTGGCGTTAACTTGTGTTTATTAACATTTTCAGAAAACAGTTTGGTGAGATGCAAGAAATGTAACAGTATTGTTAGCGCCGTGATAATTGTTATGTTACATTTGTTAACGTCGATTTTAACATCTGTTGGTGAAATCGGGCATAAGTGATTTAAATGTTTGTCATGGAGTTTACGAAATGAAGTAGGAGTACTTTTACTATTTCATTTCTCATTAGCTGGTAGGTAATGTCTAAGCAAACAGTTTAAGAGTAGAATGGACCACGAGCAAACCTTTGAACTCATTAAACTCAACCTGATTTCAAAGCAAGCATGTGTACTTGATATCCAACTAAATATGTCGATAATAGTACATACAAGAGAAGATGTCCAAGGCTACTTGTTTCCACGACACACTTCTCTTCTGTCATCTTTTGATTGGGCCTTATTCGAGTAATACTGTTTCTACTTCGAATATGCCCGCCTTGGTAGCGTGGTGGTAGCGTGTCTGCCTCACGTTCAAGAGGTCCCGAGTTCGAATCTCGGTCAGGGTGTGTTACCTGGATAAGGGTTTTTCCGGGGTTTTCCCTTCACCTGAAAGGCGAATGTCGGGTAACCCTAAGCTGTAAGGACCCCGGGCTCATTTGAGCACCATTTCACCCATTTCATTCATCGTCCGTTATGACTTAACGTTGGAGGACGTAAATTACACACACACACACACACACACACACACACACACACACACACACACACACACACACACACACACACACACACACAAAATACTTCGAATAAAAATATCCTTTATTCACTGACTTTGACTTAACTTGAAGCCCTTATCGACCATCCCGAATACTTTCCATTTAAATAGACAATTCAAAATTCATTACAACAGCATGCCCTGCGCCCGCCTCGGTAACCTGGTGGTAGCATGTCTGCCCCACGTTCAAGAGGTCCCGAGTTCGAATCTCGGTCAGGTTGAGTTACCTGGATAAGGTTTTTTTACCGGCAAGCCAGGTGAAAAGACGATTACATATCGACGTTTCGGGAGTGTACATCTCTCCAATTATCAGTACTGAACAAAAGACTGTTTTCAGTAAATTAAGTGCCAGATCAGGAGATGGCGTGAGTATAGAAAATTATGTCAAAGGAACGTTGATTATCAAGCTGTATTGATCTTTGGTAGTGTTTTGTCTTTGTTTATATTTGTGTTATATCCAGTACTTCATTTGTTGTTATAACATTTTATAAATATCCTGATGATGGGAGAGATGCACACTCCCGAAACGTTGATATCTAATCGTCTTTTCACCTGGCTTGTTGCCCGAGAAGAAAGTGAGCATATTCGTCGCCAGGAAAGCTTCAGTCTTATAATGCTTTTCGGAGTTTGGCGCATTTCCGCTGGAGGAGGAAGAACCCCTAGCGAAATGACTTCCATTTTATCATCCTTCCCTACAAATATGCAAAAAACAAACAAGTTGCTTCGGTCACAAATGATATAATCTCAAGGTTTCCTTGTTTCCTTTGGACTCAGCTAGTTCAATGTGGTTGAGTCGCTAGCGAACCGCGGCATGGCCCAAATAAAGCAAAAATGGTTCCACTTTAAAGTTTTTAAAACGCTTTAAATTGTTTTATTTCTATCAATACCTCGTCTCTCTTCATTCTCTGGAGAAATGAAATGAAATGTGTAGTGTTAAACACCCGCTTTTACTATATACGGCACCTCAGGCGGTGACACTGATGATACATGAGATGAAGATGGAGAACCGGTGAAATGGGATGGCGGGGGAAACCGGAGGTCCCGGAGAAAACCCGCCCTTGCGCCGTGTTGTCCACTACAAATCTCACTTTGCGGTCGCCTGGGATCGAGCCCGGGCCGCCTTGGTGAGAGCCAAGTGGTCTAACCACCGAGCCACGGCGCGGCCATTTTCTGCAGACCGTAGACTTCTGGACAGACAGTTTTACTACTATTGTTTTGAAATGTCTTTGTCATTTCCGTGCTCCCATCAGTGCTCGTCGTTATGCATTAAAAACCAGTCACCCACAGCGGGTTCTGCAATTTAAATAGAATAATTTGAAGAAAACTTGTCGCTACGTTACATGTTCGGTTGAAATTGGTACAAAATGAAGGCCAATTTATACGGAGAATCAGTTATGTTTACGATCATTTCCGAACCACCGCAAGAGCGCAGCTAAAATTGAAGGCTGTGTGACATTTACGATCTTTTGAGTTTTGTAGCTTTGGAATGGCAAGCTACGCAACCAACATGAGAATGTTCAGAAGGGCAAGGAGCTCAACCGCCCCTTGGGACTGAGGGGAAGATAAGGGTCCCCTACTGTTAACCCCCTACATTCTTTCACCTCTACCTGTGGGGGTTGATGAAAGAACATAGAGAATGCCATTCCCGCCCTTCTAGATCTCCTGGTGATGTACTACCTGTTATACAAACATACTTAACATCTTCTAGATATCCCTGGGTATATTGTTGCGTTAACAAGGGCCACGTACCCGCTCCCTGTAATCTTAACAGAAAATGTGCTTCCGTATCCTTTCATCCCTTAGACATCACTCATGCACCCACAGAGAATTTCCACATATATCACGTTTCAAAGAAAGAATCTTAGGCTCGCTATGCAAACATTTCTGTATTTGAGATCATATCTGAAGGTAATTTTAATACAATGCACTAAATATCTACAGTAAAATGCTGTAATTATATACATAAGGCAAACCAAACAGTTTCAAATCAACGTTGGTGCATACAAACTTTTTGGGATCTCAACACTTTTTCATGAGAAATGGTCAACGTGAAGTCAATCTCCAATACATCAGACTATAAAGACGTAATCTGTCTCAAACTAGAACGAACCTCTTGTAAACATGAGGAAGTGGAGAAAGTGAGAGACTGTAGCCATACTCGGGGTTAAATACTGATCTTTGCAAAGGATAATATAATAAGAGTTTGGTTGGAGATACAAAATTGTCTCATTGCCGCTCAGTAACTTATCATAAAACAGTCTACAGGGTGTTTGTTATCTTTCTGTTTCAAAGTAAACATGAGCTTACAGTCAGTTGTATGGTTTCTGTTTATAGGCCCCATTCACGGTGAAGACACTACGTTTGTTCAACAGAGTATAAGGGCAAGACTATAAACAATGCAGCCGTAGGTATAACGCAGAACGTGGCTAAGATTTCTATGTATTGGAAAATCTTTCGATCTTATTGCAAGTTTTGAATTGTACGGTGTGATCCATATAAACCTGAACCATTTCAATAAGTCATAACTTTTGAACCAATAATGGGACACACGTGCAACTTTAAGAGAATATAATACACGATTGGGAGATTACATTACACTATTTACATCTCGGAGATAATGTTGGAAGTGTCCTCCACCAGCATCTATATATGTTTGCACTCGTCTCACCATGTTCTCTAAAGTTTTATGGAGAGTATCCTCGCCAATGTTACTTATTTCCTTGAGAACATCAGTTGTCAGTGGCGTATTCTGTTCACTCTGTTTTTAGATACCCCCACAAGAAAAAAATCCGGCACGGTTAGGTCAGGGGATCTGGGAGGCCACAGACATTTTGAGATTATTCGATTATCAAAGAAACTGCTTACAAGTTCCATGGTGCCATTAGATGTATGGCACGTTGCTCCATCTTGCTGGAAGTAACCTTCTCTCAATTCGATATCATATCTGCAAAACTTCAGAGAATATGGTGAGAGGAGTGCAAACATGTATAGATGCTGGTGGAGGACACTTCCAACATTTTCTCTGAGATGTAAATAGTGTAATGTAATCTCCCAATTGTGTATTATATTCTCCCAAAGTTGCACATGTGTACTATTATTGGTTCAAAAGTTATGGCCTATTGAAATGGTTCAAGTTTATGTGGAACGCACTATAGAAGAGCACCACTACTACTGTGCTGTAAAATCTCACACCGCAATAGTACGGTGTTCGGAACGTGGCAATACATGGAAAAGCAAATAAGGAATTCTTCCTCTATGTCTGCAATGCAAGCATAAAGTTTGGAGTTTAGTGTTACGTAGCACGTTACGTGACTCTGTGAATGCTGCCATTAAATACTGTGGGTGCAAAGTCTTGCATTTATGCTGCGCCTGCGCTTACTTTTCATGTTGAATGGGGTTTTACTTCTAGGTCTTACCTTCTGTAGGCATCTGACGAAATAACGTCTGAGAGGTATTCTGTTCTCTGGAAGGAAAATGAAGAACTAGCACATGACAGCTCACGATGATGTCATAAATAGCTTTAATAACTATATTAACTACGGCGTTCCTCCCACGAGAATGTGGTTATAAGAATGTATCTGACATCAACAACTCTCCCGGTTTTTTTTTTTGGGGGGGGGGGAGGAATTACAGCTAGAGTTTCAACACATACATGTCCCTAATGTTTCACTCAGGAGGGACGCATTTCCCCTGAAATCTCAATGAACACATTTTTGGTGAATTACAAACTTGGTAGTAAAGTAAACATTGCGCACGCATCATTCGAGAGATGTTTGATAGAAAGAGAAGAAAACCAACTAATCGAAAGAATGACAAAACAAAAGATTGTGCAAATGGTGATTAGTTGCTAATTTGTTTCAATAATCTGTAATTATCAGTTTAAGCAATCGAAGAATGAAGCGTATGTGACTTCAGTTTAAGAGAAATCCCCTTAAAGATTCCATCCTTTCAAACTGTGCCGGCCCTCGTAGCCGTGGTCGTTAGTGTATATCTCTAACGTCCGCCGCGTAGAGGGTCGCGGGCTCGAGTCCCGCTTTGTGCATGTGTGTTTATGTGTATAGTGCACGTGTGTAAAAATGCAGAAAACAAATAGGAAACGAATGTTAACAAAAATCGGTAAAATAAGGAAAATAAAAATGTCTATTTTATATCACTTTTATATAAATATATAAAGCATTTTATATATACATGCTATCCGCTATTTAACGAGGGAATTCCAAACATGACGATTAATTTTGTGAAATAACTGAATGGAGATGCGTTTGGTATTTTAAAACGACGATAATGACACAAGCAAAGGGCTTGCTGCGAAACAGGTCGTCTTTAAGGGTGTTGATGTTTTATAAAACGGGCGGATATCACGTGGATTGAATGGACAGCGCTAATTATTCCCGCGCAGGGTGTTTGCTCTGCACTGGAGAAGTGAAACAAAGTAGGATTAATGAGCTAGCAGTTTCTGTACGTACGATTTCTCACAGCGTCTCCAGCATTGTAATACATTATTGTCGGAGGGGAGGTCTCGAATTTGGAAGCGCCTTATCCCTCAGACCACACACACACACCTCTGATGCGTTGCAAGTGCATGGCTTTCTGTAATACTGTGAAGTTTCGTAACTCTGAAGAGTCATTATCGTGATCATTTTCATGGTTTGACCTTGTATATCAAACTCGCCTTGGTCTTCGATATTTCCTTGTTTTGGTTAATTCTTTCTATGAAGTTTTTAATACATCCCTTATTTCCTGGCTGTATTTGCGATCCATCAAAGAGACTGCAGCAACAGATCATAGAAAATTAATTTCTATTGATTCAATTTTACATTTTTGCTTCCCATTTAGGGCCAACAATTCTCTTGCAAACACATTGGTTTATAAAATTTATGTTTTACCTCTATATCTGTCTTAATACTTTCCTTGTTCTGCCATACATTTATGAAGTTTATGGTCAACGTGTTTTCTGTTAAAGCAGTTTAGATTCACATCCCAGGCATTATTGGAACATGTTCGGCTTTTATTAGAGACCTGTTTCTAATGTATACTTTTACCTTCAAACGCTTTTTTTTGTATTACTTGATATTTTTACATTATTCGTCAATAATTTACTTAATATTGTACTTTCATTTACAATTTATATTTTGATTGTGCCATTATTACTGTTCTCCACAGGAGAGAAAGTCTCCAAGGCCTGAGACTCGAGGAGAGTACAGAAGGTCCCCACACCCTCCCTGGACAGGTTTATGACACCCCATGTCAGTACAGTTACAGACCATTCAAAAACATTCTGACGGCTTCTACTTTTGTGAATGAATCTTCTCGGTTTTAGTGAACAGAGTGAATAGGGCGCACTTTTTTAACGATTCTACTCCTTGTGTAGCATGCGTTCACTGATCGACACATTCGCTGTCCTTGTCTCGCTGTGTAAAGGAGCACATTCCTTTCAGGGACCTTTACGCCCTCCAACGTTAAGTCATATCGGACGATGAATGAAATTGGTTAAATGATGCTCAGTTGAGTCCGGGGTCCATGGAGCTTAGAGCTAGCCGACATTCGTCTTCCAGGATAAGGGAAAACCCCGGAAAAAACCTTATCCAGGTAGCTCACCCTAGCCGAGATTCGAAATCGGGACATCTTAAACGTGAGGCAGACACGCTACCATCTATGCTACCGAGGCGGGCTTCTTTGCGTTGCTGGACAGTACTTGATCGTTAACATATAATACACTGTCGTTCATTTTAAGATGTACATTAACGCTATTTAGCCCATTGTTGCTATATAAATTGAATAAACTGGGCGATAATGGACATTCCTTTTAGCTTCTTGATTTATTTTTAAAGGGCTGAAAGTAACTATTCATGTGTACTTTTATATTTATTCCTATGTTTATTTTCCCATTTATTTATATTATCCTGCCACATTGAATGTTCCACTGTACATAGTCACAATCTAAAAATGTCAATTATATTTGTAAGTTCTGTTTTTGTGCCTTCTCTTAACTGTAGGGAAAAATGTACGTACTATCAGCAAAATATAAAAATGAGACGAATATGGGTTACATTCGTGTATATAGACAAAACCTTTCTTATTAATTTCCATTGTTCGCATACAATACAATTATTGGGCAGTACAACTTGTACAGAACGTCGTGAAAGTTCATGTGCACAAAGAGGAAGTGGTGAGTGTAGTGGGGGTACCTCCCAGAGCACACATAAGTATTGTGATTTGTATTACTATGCCGGCAAACACATGTTCACATTCTCTGCCGTCAGCTGTTTACGCCTGACTTAAACTACAGCAATGTAGGATTAGAGTAGCACTCGCTCATATTCACTAATTAAACTAAATCAATCAGTTAAAGAAATTGCTACAGAAAATTTATGAAATTTAATTTTGTGAGTAAACACTTACTGAAGCAAATACGTCTGGTATTTTGTCAGTCTTGCTCTACCTATCCAAACCTTAACCTACACACGGCTAGTGTGGAAGAAATGATTATTTTCCAAATCAAATACGTATCTATAGCAGGTGGCTCTTTAAAAAAAACTGTGCACTTAAAAGACGAATAGACACTCTTAACAAAATCATCCAATTGCCCTAAAACATTAAATAGCTTTTCCCTTTTCTATTTAGGCGTTTTTACAGCAACATAAGAGTGGAAAACCTCTAAAATGTTGCGAAAAGTCTCGGGTATTAAATGTGTTTACATTTTCCTTTCAATGTTATGACCTGACTGAAAGAACAACTGAGCAACTCGCCCTGCTGACTTCGTGCCCGAACACGCAATACAAACTGACGAGTGGAATAGCAACGCTTCACTGCTATAAACATAATCGGGGAAGTACCGAGTGCCACGTGACAATAAGTGAGAGTAAAATGTTTAAACATATGTTTAAATGTTTTGGAAAGTGAATTACGGTAATTTATTCACCCCATTCATTACTGAATGTATCAATTAAGCGATAATATATGCAACGAACTATTTCCACTTGCGCTTCACCGTTTCGAGCGCTCTAAAAGTTGTACTACGCTGTAATGTTAACATCCGTACACACTTTAAGATCGATTAGAGTATAGGAGGATTGTTAGAAGCCGAATTTATTCTTCCAACTGGGACGTCGCCTTAATGCTGCACCAAGATTGAAGGCACGCTTGCCACAGAACATTTTATTTCTGTAATGTTTATTTATTCTGTAATGAAGTTATTTAATTTATACTCACACTAATCAGACCAGTTTGCTTGAGGACTCTAATATGAGTATCCTCTTTCCCTGTATACTTTAATTTTATTATGTATAGCACCAACTGTGCTGGGCAATTGAAATAATTTTTTTTTTAAAAAAAAGAGCCGAAATGTATGTTTATTACACTCTCAGCAGGTGTAACTATTGCGGATCTTTGCTTCAGGAATGAGAGAATGTTATATCGTTTAACACAGCTGTAAGTTTATTTTGGAATTGAAGTTTTAAGGGTATGTATGACTGAAATTTTCAAATTCTGAACTAATAATGCTAGCTTTTTCAAATTTACACCATAGGTGTAGTATAATGTAAACATGTTACAACCTAAATTTAAACCATTTTTCTCCAGCAGTGTAGATTATGATAAATTTTGTATGTTTTTTGTTACGTCACTAAAAAAGTCCCTTGCGACAAAATATTTTGAATTTTGGTCTAATATTTTAACCCTATGTTCATAATACACATACTTTTTGAAATTGCTCTGGGTTTTTCTGTGTCTCCTTCAGTTTAGGTCACAAAAATTTTTTAATTTACAAATATTCTTTCTTTGTCTAAAAAACTGTAAGTTTTGTGTTTGAAAATTAAAAATATCTGCTTATATACATTTCACAACAAAACCTAGGGCAATTTCCATTCCTCATGATATTCTGAACCTGTGTAGGAAATTTCATGAATGTAGTACAAAAACTGCATCGCAAGGAGCATTTTACAGGAAGAAAAATGCTGAAAATATGAACATTGAGAAAACAGTGATTAAAGATCTGATTGCATAACTCACATTAAAATCCACCAGGCTGATAGGTTGGACCCTCAGATTTCTTTTTCCTCTCCTCTGTTGCTGCTTTTTCTACCTTTTTCTTCTTTGGATGTTGCTTTTCTTCTGCACAACTTAGCTTCTTGCTTTGCAGGATACGACTCTGATCTCGCTGCACTGAAGTTTTTCTTGCTGAGTCTACTACACTTTCACCTCTGATATTTTGCTGCAGCTCCAATGACTTAAGACTACCCATGTTAAACTCACTGATGCTTTTAATAACAGCAAGATCCAATTTTGTTTTGATATGAAAACTTCCTTTGGGCACTTATTCCATATGACATGATGCAAAGATTCATTGGCATTCTGTGTTTTTCCTGTTTTGCACCTCTCTAGTAATGTTGTAGAAGCCAGCCTCTGATATATTGGCAACATTTTAGGAACTATTTTGTCTGAAAGCCTTATTTTTCTTTTCTTGAATTGAAAATTTAAGAACGGAAAACAGACCAAGAATGTGGATGTAGGCAAAAGAGGGCGTGACTCTGACAGAGTTTAAAGGCCACCGACATTTAAATAAGCATTTAAAAATGGCGTTCGGAGGCAAATTATGCATTTTTCACATTCGGGAATGTCTAAATTATTTTACAGAATTAAAATAAAAAAAGTCGTTATTTTCACGATTTTCATTAAATTTCAGTCATACATACCCTTAAGTAACTCTGTTTTTCCTCGACGTATTACAAAAACAAAAGAATAAGAAAGAAAAGTGCTGTACTAAATGCATATAAGATAGTTACAAACACCACACACGGTTTTCTAGTGCCACTGTATGTGTGGAAATATTTGAAGTCATTTCTGTGCAAATACATTTATCGATTAACATGAAGCGAGTAGAAAATTGAGCACTTATACGAATAGTCCGCGGAATTGCAGTGAAAGTGTGTGACTGCAAGACATCAGACCTTTTTAATACAGAAGACTTAATGTTGAAACCCCAGGGCACATCATTGGCGCCGCAGCACATATGCATAAAGACTCTCTGGTGTAACATTAGGTCAAGTGAGGAAATTTGCATAGAATCACCATTTGGCTGGAATGTGAACATAGAGGGCATCGATTTCCAGGGAAGGAAGGCAGGCATAATCCGCAGGGGTCAGTCCACTGCACGTCGGATGAAACCAGACTTCATGGCTAATGGTTCCATCAATTATTCTGTAGCTTCTGCAGCAGTTTCCGGCGTCCAATTAAGCAGATGGCGCTTTTTGTTTTCCCTTGTTTTTGTTTCCACATGTTATCATTTTGGACCAGTCATGAGCTATGAAATCTTCCTCCAGACCACCGTATTTCACTTGTAACTTATTTTGCCGATGTCAGCAGCTATCCAACTCAAATTGTGTTTATAATGTTGGGCAACTGGGTGGCGAAAAGACAGTAGAAGTTAGCGATGTATCTGTAGCACTGTAGGGATGTATTCTGGCCATAATTTCAATGTTGATTCACCGGAAATACATGTTTGGAGGTTACCTGACTAAAACAATTTAGCAAAATGCCTGTATGCACATGCATGCTTGATCTCAAGTAATAGTACCGCACTTTGAAGTTAAATTCAACAGCTTCGCACCATGCGACCGAAATTTTTAACAAACTGAACTGCCCTTTACATGGGAAATTGATGATTATGTTTTCTTAAAAACAGCTCTTCAGAGTTTTGATTAAATGTCATTAACATATTTAGATGAAATTAACCGGAATTTTATACAACTTTTAAACTATAAATAGATTGCCAAAAAAATACTTAACACACAATTTGTTTCAAAATACTTTCTATGGCATTAGCTATGTCCGATTGGCGTTGTTTATTCGAGTTTTTTTACAACTTTGACATTCTTGAAGAGCTGCCATTTTTAAATTGTTAAATGCAAGGAATGTGAAATTTCAAAGACAGCACAGCGATACGCCATTTGTAGATTAGGCTATCGTACTGTCCTTCACAGGAGAGTAAGTCTCCGAGGCCTGAGACGCAGGGGGGTTGGCGAAGGTTCCCACACCCTCCCTGGACAGGTTTATGACACCCCATGTCAGTACAGTTACAGACCATTCAAAAACATTCTGACGGCTTCTACTTTTGTGAATGAATCTTCTCGGTTTTAGTGTACAGAGGGAATAGAGCGCATTTTTGTTAACGGTTCTGCCCCTTGTGTAGCAGGCGTTCTCTGCCACATATACGCTGTCCTTGTACCACTGTGTAAGGCAGCACATTCCTTTCAGGGACCTTCTTTGCGCTGCTGGACAGTATGTATTGTCACGAATCCATTGTCGCAAACGGCAACTGGGCGCACAAAGGGACAGATAATCAACGCGGAGATAAAAGCTTGCCGAAACAGATAAAGAGACACGTTCAGTGAGGTCTACCAGAAAGTCCGAAGACCCCGGCCTCTGTCACCCGGGAGTGATGGAAAACTCCGGGGGTCTTTCCTTGGGGTAATACCTTAAGTCTGAAAAGCCCCCCCCCCCATCGACAACGTCAAGACGAGGGGAAGTGGATACACCACTTACGCGCGTCAACCTCGCAGAGAAGACTCCCGAAAACCTCGGTGGGGCCGCCTGGTGATCTAGCACACCTTCTACTAGCTCTGCAGGCTAGTACCCGGGAGTTTTTAGGCAACCCTCTGCCCCCTCCGGGCGGCCAAAGCCTGGCCGGAGGCACCTGATCTCCCGCGGGTAACGGGAACACACTGCCCCCTCGAGTCCAACCCAATCCGAACAACTCCCATTCATGTAGGGGCTCGAATGTTCGGCGCGAGATTCCTCTGGTAACGTCAGAGGTACCACGAGTGCTAAGGGTTCACAGCGCCCGCATCTCGGCAGCTGAAGGGGACGGATCCCCACCCCTACGGATAGATAAAGAGACAGATACCTGTCTGGAAGTTTCGATTTCTTGTTTGTTACAGAACATTCCTGAAATGTCTGGAAATATTAATGGACGTATAAAAGGAATTCGCGGTGAGTTGAGTGGACAGTCGTAATGAGAAGTGGTAATCGGAATCGTTTTGATCGTGTTTTGAAAGTGAACTCTTTGTTTGTGGGTGTGGCACATGAACTTGAAGGCGGTATTTGTGTATGTTACGTAATTCTGCTACTGTAAGGGTTGACCAAAGTGTATTTCTACGGAAATAAAGAACATTTTGAATTTCTGCAGATTGGACTTTTAATTCTACGAACCCACAAAGTCACAGTATAAAGAAATGAGAAGTCAGTTTACTTTTCGGGAATAGTTATTGGAAAATATTTAATAGAACGATTCTGTTTTGAAAAAGTCGTACAATTGTAATGTAAATCCGCTAGTTTCGACAAAAGTATTTAATAATATAAATTTTACAAATTCTATTAGAAAAATATGCAAAATATTATTAATTAAGCTATCATTTTCAACATTGTTATCTTTCTAACAAGAAACGTGTTACAAATTCACAATTATAGACATTGGCAAACTTAATCGCAGCAAAACTTGTGATGTAAAAATTTGATTCTTGTTTCCAAGTGCCCTAGTCTAGTTTGAACACAAACAATTCTTTTGAATAACGTAAAGTTTTTGCTTTCTATGAGAGTGATTATGTAGGAAACAGGGGTAAGATTTATTTAAGCTTTAAAAGGATAGTGGTAATATTTTTACACTCCATGCTTTGCTTTTTACACCAATAAACACACTGATTTCTGTCAGTTCTTCTGTTAATGTGTACATAAGGGAGGAGCAGTTGTGTAAGATAAAGTTTGTAATTGCTACTGAAAGACGGATATGGAAAAAAGAAGATGCTCGTTTGTTCAAAGGGTGTTCTTGTTGAGTGAACAGCCTTTTTCTAGCACCGACAGAATTGTTCCTTCTTAAGACCCAAGTTTTGTGTACCTGGCTTACCCCTAGGACCAGAACGCTGGTTGCTTTGTCAACACGAGGAAAGTTCAAATGCTTCCTTAATGAACCTTTGTGGTATGCAGGGCGCATCTTTTCATCCCCAACTTATAATATAGTCTGTGGCCGTTCTCGCACCGCAAAGGATTTTTGATTTCCCGGGAGTAAAGGCCTGGCGATATTAAAAGCTGTAAGCCTCTCCCTGTGTTCTTGCCAGGGACGTCATTATTGCAGCCTGAGCGGTATTCCAATAAAAGCGCTCTCTTTTCGATCACATTATTATTACTGGAAAGTGCAATTGCTTGTAGTATTGCCGTCACGGGTAGAAAAATTCTTGTTTAAGAATTAGTTTACTTCAGCAGTGAAGCTACAAATTATTTATTAGGAAACCTTTTACTATCTTCTGTGCCCCCTAGAAAGTATTGCATTTCATCAATCAATTCGGAAATGCAGGTTTTGAAGTCTTCTGAATCCAAAAATACTTTTTGAAAAGGATCTGTGTGTAAATACCATAATTGGATTGCATTGTTCGGAGAGGATTTGGCACCTTGACCAGACGGTCTTTTGTGTCTATGCCCCCAATTGGGGCACCCCCGAAAGGGGGATGAGGCGAAAGCAGATAGAGGGCGGCCCATCCCAGGAAGTCAGTACAGTACAGAGGGCGAGGTCCTTATGCTTTACCAGATAGAAACTCCCCGGCGGCTGGTTTAGGACATTTGGCATCTCACCAGTCGTGGCCCGAAAGTAACGAGACCGGTTTAAAGACCGGAGGCTGCCTCCAAAGATCAGAGTACTCCAGAAAGTCTTGCAAAACCGGCATCCCACCTGCCGCGCTTCTGAATCGGCCCGGCTCGGAGACCGAGGTCCTTACCGCCGGAAAGGAAAGCGTTTTAATCAGCATTTCATCCCGCCATGCGCCGCCGAGACCCCTGACGCAATAAGTTCTGCCTGAAACTCTTACCCCAGTCTTCCTCCGTAGACCAGGTGGTAGCGTGTCTGCTTCCCGTTCAAGAGTCCTGGAGTTCCAGTCTTTCACAGGGTGAATTATCTGTATAAGGTTTTCTCGGAAGGATTTCGTTATCCGGAAAGATGAATGTAAGATAATTCTAAGTTCTATGGACCCCGGACTCATTTCAGCACGATTTCATCCAGTTCATTCATCGTCCGTTAAGCACGATTTCATCCAGTTCATTCATCGTCCGATATGACTTAACCGTTACAAGGACGTTAAATCTCTCTCTCCTTCCTTCTCTTAAATTCCTAGCCCCAAATTAACCTTTACGCAGAACATTTTTCGACATGTTTTATTTCCTCAAAAATTGATCGAAAACATAATAGACCGCGAACAAAATACAGTTGAAGGCATGGCTTACGAACGCTGGAGTCCTCTAGGTTTCCCCCTCTACCGTCATTTTAGGTTGCCTCTCCTCTTTCGCATTCACTATTAGATTTACCCTTTGCATTTTCTTCCGAATCACTAATTTGTTCCTCAGGGTTTAAAGAAACTTGATTCTATCTATTTATTGATCGATTGTGAGCTCATGTCCGATGTAATTATTTTCAGTTAACTTTGAAAATAAAAACAGCATTAAAATACACGCGTTTCCTGTGGTCCGCGCCCTGTCGCATGCAGGAAAGGAGGGGTGGGAGTCACGTGATATGTGGATGGCGAGAAGGGGAGAAGGCTTTCCTCGCGCATGCGCACACCGACTGCATTTTGTTTGCGGTCAACCACAAAAACTACTACAGGAAATATGTAGCACACCATATTCACAAATTCAACTGTTTTCTTTTTATCATAAGTCATTTTAAAAAATCCACGTTAAAAGTTTGCAGTTTTCTCAAGTTCATCTGACGGACATGTTTTCATATATTTGTCATCCTTTGTTTATCTCCCTCTTTCCTTTTCGCACTTTTGTGTCTTTTCATTCCTATTAAACATTAATTTTTTTGTGCAAATTGTAATTAAGCACTCCTTGGTTTGAAATCATAACTGATAAATGTATAAATACAAATAATTCGTCAATAACGTAAACTATAAATGGTATAGTAACACACGGAGAGTCCGAGCTACGTTTGAACCGAGAAAGCGGGTGGGAAGAAGCCGATATAACGCGTGGTAAATACCAGCATTCCTGTAGTGTAATTTTCCTTCAATGCTGCACAGGCCGGCCAATATTTTTCGGAGAAGTGTTTAGTGCAGTGACGGATACGGTAAGTGCTGTTGTAAAGGTGGGGACCGTGGCGTGTTTATTGAAGTTCTGTATTGATCAAGTGGTGAAAGACCATTAACTCCTACATAGTAGGCCACCCAGTTACCGATAACGTACAAATATTGGAAGAAATGAGTCAAGAGTTTGATACCAAATTAGATATTGTGAATAGTAACAGAGTGACGCACGTAATTCACGTACAAACTGATACTGGCATGGAAGTCAGCTGTCAAAGCAAACATTTTGTTCTTTTAATGCATATTCTCCTCAAACTCTTTGGACAAGTACAAAAGTGAATCGAGAAGATATTGACACATTGCTTCACTCACACTGTTTATTCACAGGACATGTTTCAAGAGCTCTTGCTCCTATCATCAGCTGATACTCGATTAGTGTAAGCTGTAGTGGTTTCCTCTGTCTCCGTATTGTCAATAGATGGCGTGATGTACTTGTCAAAGATGTCCGCTGGTGTAGTTTCAAAATTCATGACTCTATGACGATTTTTGTTGATGAAGATTTTTTCCCATACGGAAAGGTCTATGGGGTGATTAACATATTTTATTAGAGATGTTTCCAAGTTGATGTCATGTCTAGTATTCAAAAAATGAAAAGCCACTGCTGATTTTTCTGTTTCACCATTTTTAATGTTTCTTAGATGTTCTTTAGTTGTGATGTTAATATTTCTTTTTGTTTTTCCTATATAAATTTTAGGGCAAGTTTCACATTTGATCTCATAGATTCCTGGTTTTTCTTTGGTAGTGATTGAATTTTTGGGAGGGCCTTTTAACAAATTTCTGATATTAAACCTATTTTGAGGTGCAAGAGTTATGTTGTGTTTTGAGAAGAGTTTTTGGAATTTGTTATAGGTTGATGGGTGGAAGGTGAATTTTTTAAAAAGTTTTTTCTCTTTTTCTCCTGTAGGTTCTAGGGTGGTGGTTTCTTTTATTTTCTTAGCTTTGTTGAGTCTGTTAACTGTTTTGTTTACTAAATTTGGGTTGAAGCCGTTGGATATAGCTACTTTTTTATGTGTAAGTATTCTTCTTGATAATCTTCTCTGTTTAGTGGAAAGTTGATCATCCAAAAGATTAAACTGTTGAAAATGGCATGTTGGTGTTGTTTTGAATACCAAAGGTGAGGGATTTTTTTTTTTTTTTTTTGACAAGTTTGCTACGAGGAACATGGACATATTATGAACTTCTTACTTATGCTGCATGTAGATCTGCAAACCACAACATAGACACTGCTGGAAACGGGAGAGTACTCGTTCGTTAAATTAACGAATCTGTTATGGTGTTGTTTCTGTAACGGGTTGCTATTTGTAGTCAGTTGTACTGGCATAACTGTTACTCAGAAAAATAACGCGCATTTATTTAAAGCAGAGGTAACGTGTCGCCAATTATCAGTAGTAACCTTGCTCTGTGCTCACTGATTATATTTCCGGGCAGAGAGCAAATGTTGCTCGCCAATATAATATCACAGACCAAGACATCTGCCAACCAACTTATCAGTAGAATACTTGCGGAAATTGTGCAATTAGAATGCCACAGTTCACCTCGCGTCTTGCCGGCCTCTTCTCGCTCACTTCCTTGGCTGAAACGTATCCCGTACTCTGTTTATCTTCATATTGTTAGAGAAAATCAGTTGCATATTTCAGACTATATTATTTACAGACATTGCGGAAAATGTAAAGAGAGCTTACAACGAATTTTTCAGTTCATGTGATAAGGAAAAGAAAGATGAAAGCAACTTTGATTACCAATTGACTATTCTAAAATTTACTTTCTGTTGCATTTTAAAATCCCAATCGTGGAAGCATTAGGAGTAACTTAATTGCCAATTTAAAGGAAAGGGCTTTGAGAGAGCTCACGATGGTTTTCATTTGCCTATAAGAGCGAGAAATTGGAGCTGGAATGTTTTTCATGAATGAAGTGAGTCAGAAGGTATGTAGGTTACTTCCTGTACATCTTACCGGCCTTCACATCTGCGTGTGTGTTTTCATTTCTGCAAACCAGTTATGGCGATCTCGCTTTTGCTTTCAAGTACCCACGCAATCAAACGTGGCACTTTTTCATTAGATAGTGCATGCCATTATTACTACTGCAACTGTGTTTAAATGAACCTGTTTTAAATTAAACTTTGCCATAGATTTTTAATTACTTGAAGGTTGAATGTAGATTTTATCATTGGAGATGAAATGATGCCCTGTTTGTTAATTGGTTACTGTCATTGTTTAAAGGAATAGCTGTCTACATCTAACGTGGTATTTAATATTAGCCATAAAGTTGAGCAGCTTGGAAAATACGCATAATCATGTCACTTATTAATTAAAACCTACATGTTGAGTGACTTCAGTAGGTATGTTAAGGGAATTCAGCACCATTTTAAGAGCAATATGGCGGCAATGCGTATGGGGAATACTGGGAGAGGTGGCACAGAGAGGAGAATGATGTAAGGTATACAGGGATAACTCTGAGCACAGTTTCGTATGTTGTTCTATGTAGTCTAACGTAAAAGCTTTCTGTGCTGACTGTATCTAAGTCTAATGCAATTTGGACTTGCTCTTCTGGTTATCTGTTAAATCCTCTTTTGACCTAACATAGCTCTGTCTGCACCTCGATATAACGTTTGTCCTATTTCTTAACAATTTTATTTCCAATACAAAACAATCGAACTAAGCCAGTGTTTCTCAAACTCTTCTGCTTCAAGGACCTCCTTATCATCTAACAACTTGTTCGCGTACCCCCAAAGTTTGGCAACTCAATTTATATGAAGCAGTCGACTTTTGGTTGAATTTTATAATTGGAATTTAAATAATTACTTAAGATATTTTTGTTGTTAAGTTTTTGTTATGTTAAGTAAAACGTATGTAGTTCGGCACAGAGCAGAGCAGTGACTCAGTAAATACAATTCTACGCTTTCTATTGTTTTAATTCAACATTATAATTTGACTTAATGGACCCCTTCACGGACCCCCGGGGGTCCACGGATGACACTTTGAGAAACACTGAATTAAGCGATGTTAAGAATCTGGACAAACTATAGACCTAAAGCTAAGGCATTTCTGTCTGGTGTGTTAATTTTTTTTTTTTTCCATTTCGTATCGTATTCCAACGCCTTGTCGTCATCGCAGTTGGGTGACTGAGGGACAGCTGTAGGTGGGTTAAGACGTGTACCTGCTCTGGTTCGAGTTTAATCACGTAATGGCGGGATGTGGAAGTTGCAGGGTGGTGGGTGAAAATTAGGAAGGGGGAAGAAGGGGGTAGCAAATTGGTCCGCAACGGTTGCAGACTCGGGTGCAGTGGCCCTCGTGCACCGTTGATGGATTGGTTAATGAATTAGGAGAAGTAGAAATTTAGATATCCAAGCAACAATCTTGGGTGGTTATAATTTTGTTAAGACGGGAATGAGTGCCTTATGGTTACCGGTAGTGCCTGCAAGCCATGCGGGGAAGCCGGTATCGCTTTAGGCGACTTTTACGGGGTAAATAGTCCCCTAAGGCGCTCTGATGTTGAGGTAAACTCTCGTAAAATTTGGTGGCCCGGCGCCTAATTTTATCCTCCACTTATCGGAGGGATGAAGCCTCGTGAAGTAACTTCATCTTCTGCATACAGAATAGATAACCCGGCGGCACCTATTCTGTACACGCTGGAGCAGTATCAGATTAGAGCCTGTGGCCATGGCCCAGACTTCACACGCGTAAAGCATTGTAGGAGGACTATAACCTGAAAGGGACGCAACTTCAGGTGAACAGACACCACGAACCGCCACACAGGGTATAGCGAAGCCGAGGCTCCGCACGATCATGCGATAGCTCCCGGATGTACTCCCGAAAAGTTAGGCACCTGTTCAGTTTCACTCCCAGGTATTTGATGGAATTTTCCCACCAAATCCTTCGCCTAGATTAAGTGAATGTAGGGAAGTTGGCGATAAAGTGGCGTTTGGTAGACATGATGGCTTGTATGCAGTTCTAGAAATTCTTGAGGCATATCAGCAGTATTTTGATACTATTTTTCCCACTTTTTGAGTATTGTGATTGCTTTTAGGACTGCTTTAACCACATTTCAGGGTATTTTGTGTTATTAGTACGGTTATTCAAGACGTTTTTCTCGCATTTCAAAGCCTTGCTGCTATTACAGAGCAATCTAGGGCTGATTTGTGTGTATTCTCTGGCTCTTTCAGTATGTCTGCTGCGGATATTTTCGTCATTGCTAGATGTATCTGGGGATGACTTTCAGAAATTTTGCTTATTTTCTAGAAACTTCTATGTTTTATTTACCTTGGTGTATTTCTAGATTTGACTGCTTCTTCTAAGAATTCTTTCAGCTTTACACAGCCACATTTTATCTTTGTAAACTTTCTAATGAGAGCACCTATATCCTAAGCGTGCATAGCCAGCCTGACTTAACATTTCTTGATCACATGGTTACATTTTCTGTCGCTGTGGCGGTACTGTTAGTACTCCGATAGTGATATTTTTACTTTTGTCTTTGCTAGAGGTATTGCAGATGTTTCTAGAATACTTGGAATATTAGGTAAATGTGGCACCTTTAAAGCCGTCTGTAAATAACTAAATTTTGAAATGTTTCAAGCCTACTCATTTATCCCCATGTGTTCAAATTATTAAAAGTAGGCCGTGTTTGCAATTAAGTGCCAAATGTAGCTTCTGAAACTTCATATTCAGCGAAATAGAATTTTATAACGTGGGTTTGAAAAAGAAACCCTTAATCCTTTAACATTTTTGGAAACAGTTATAACCTGTGACCATCTGGAAGAATAGAGATTTTCAGTGGTGAAATAATTATTAAAATCTTTTGAATGGATTCTGGGATTTACACACATACACACAAAATTCCCCTTCTTTAAATATTTGTTTGGAAATTCTCATGCAGATTAGAAAGCAAAGAGTTTGCCATTTAATATACGGTAATATTTTGTTTACTACAGTCCTTGGTAATAACAACACGCCATGTTACATAATTATTTTGGAATTAAACTTTTTTTCTTCTCAATTCCTTAGCGTGTAGCTCCGAAGGTAATTCTTGTGAAGCATGCGTGACGAATGACATTTACGCATTAATTTGTAAGTTTGAACTCGTGTCTGTTGGATTCCTTGTGCAACGAAGAGAAATGCTAGTTCACGAATCTTCATTTGTTTTACAAGGATGTTGAGTTTCCTGGATTCGAAAACCAGTAGAGCAAGATTCAAGAAAACTGAACAACGAAGGTTGTTGGGTAGCCTTACTCGTATACAAGAAGCGGGTGACATGCGTGTAAAATCGAAGGTCAGAAACCGGCATGCGATTCCTCAACTAAACACAACTTTTTACATGGTAGTTTTGTACGAAATATCTCTCAGTCACCGTCCATGTTGAAGGAGTTAGTGATTCCTTAGTGTGTACTGACTGGTCTGGGGCACAGGTGTACTTTTCCCGCATTTTAGCTATCCTGTTTATTATATTTAAATAATGGGAGCTTAGTTATGTACATTGACTTTTATGGAAACTGAGCGAGATTGCTTTCCGATAACGCGCGAGCCTTTGAGGCCCCGATTCGACCCCCGATGGCCGCCCACTCTCCTCATGAGTTTTTTGCCTGGTTTCTAGGCGAATGTTGGAATGGTGTCTTCTACCACGGCTCTCCAGTATCCTATATCCTCTGAAGTTGTCCCCCTCTTTAATCTTACCTGACCCAGGGTGTGTTGCTAGAGGGCGGGCAGAGGATGGCGGTTCCAGCTCTCACTGGAGTCGCAGTTTTCAAGGTGTCCGCCAATCCTTCCAGCGGTTTGGCCGGGTTGCCACCGAGTGCCTCCCAGTCGGTAAACCTAGCGCGTCTCTGTAGCTTACACCGTCCATCCCTGCGATATATACCTCTTCATTTCATTTATTACTCATGGGGATATACGCAAAAAAGATCCAATTGCTGGTTGTCCCCATTCGTTGCGTAATCTACCTAGAAAAATCTAATCTTGAGCTTTTAGAAAACAGATGTAAAGCTTAAATATTAAAAGCAGAAGCATTATTAACAGTGAAGTATTCTTCATATTTGAGTTTGATTTATGAGTCACTATGTTTACACTCAAACTTCACTTACTTGTTGTATAATTGAAACGTTTTCAAGATCATTCGATCTCATCCTCAGCTGTTTGGTGACTAAATGAACCTTCCTCTTCTTCCACTACTACAGAGCTCCGATCACTCTGCCATCTGGTGTTAGGGGCACTAAGTTTTAATACTTCATTTAATGCCGGGATTTCAAAATTTATAACTTTATCACGGTTTTTGTTTATGAATATTTTTTCCCAAATATCCAATTCTATGGGTGTACTTAAAGATTTTAACAGTTTAATGTTGTGGCCAATGTTGTGGTTTTCTGTCCAAAAATGATGTGAAACTGCAGATTTTTCTGTTTGTTTCAACTTAATGTTCCTCTGGTGTTCTTTTTCCCTGGTTAACAAGTTTCTCTTAGTTTAGTCACCAAACAGCTGAGGATGAGATCGAATGATCTTGAAAACGTTTCAATTATACAACAAGTAAGTGAAGTTTGAGTGTAAACATAGTGACTCACAAATCAAACTCAAAGATGTAAAGCTACTTACAAGCAGCAGTAATCGAGAGCATTTTACCAATTTCTTATGCGCAATAGGGACGCATTTTTACGTTGGTCTCTTTATCTTGTTTATATAATCCATAAGCGAGAACACTTTTTGTCAGCTACAGCATCTTTTGTTGATAATGATCCATTATGCAAACAAGAGTCGAGTAAGATGCCTCATGATAGCTGAACCTGTAAAAATATAAATAAACCCCTACTTATTCCATATTTATTCTCTCCAAAACTTTGTCTTCTTTATAAAATCTAGGCTACTGTCTCTTAGGGTGAGAAATTATAGGGGAAGATAAGGGAGGGGGGAAACGATACAAAGAGGATCTTAGCAACGCTTGACAACTGAAGTACAAAATATATTTGATATTTATTTGTGTAGTTTCCATTACAGTTCCACTACAAAGATATTAACATGGTACATGCACTTATTATATATCCTGTACAAATACATGAAATTGCTCTCAGGTCCCCTGGCCATAAGTCTTGGTTTTCCTGAGCAGCTTCTTCTTGATCTTCGCTTCTTTTACCCTAATCCACTTTTCTCATAACTTGTATAAGAATTCTCTTATACATCTATTTTTCTTTTCTCCCATCCTCGTTAACATGCGTATACTCCTCCACAGGAGAGAAAGTCTCCGAGGGACGAGACGCAGGGGGAGGTGGTGAAGGTCCCCACACCCTCCCTGGACAGATTTATGACACCCCTTGTCAGTACAGATACAGACCATTCAAAAACATTCTGACGGCTTCTACTTTTGTGAATGAATCTTCTCGGTTTTAATGTACAGAGTGAATAGGGCACATGCTTTTTTAACGGTCTGCTCCTTGTATAGCAAGCGTTCTCTGCCACACACATTCGCTGTCCTTGTCCCACAGCACATTTCTTACAGGGATTTTCTTTGCGTTGCTATACTATAGCAGCACTACCTCTTTTCTCACACCGTCTCATTCTTATCCCATAGTTTTCTCCTGTAATTTGTTAACTCCTTACATTCTACTAGGTAGTGAACAGTGCTCTCTTCATCTCCATTGCCCGCCTCGGTAGCGTGGTGGTAGCATGTCTGCCTCACGTTCAAGAGGTCCCGAATTCGAATCTCGGTCAGGGTGAGTTACCTGGATGAGGTTTTTCCGGGGTTTTCCCTTATCCTGAAAGACGAATGTCGGGTAACTCTAAGCTCTATGGACTCTGGGCTCATTTGAGCTACATACTTAACGTTGGAGGACGTAAATTACAAAAAATAAATAAATAAAAATTCATTACCACAAAATTCACATACCCCACCTCATTACTTCTCAACTCTTTTAGATATAATATTCCTACTCTCATCCATGCTATGCCTTCTCTTCCAGCTTTGTCACATTGATCTACATATTTTTCCTTACCCCATTCTGTCTTTAATTGCTTATAAAATTTCAAAGATTTCTTTTCTTCTATTCTTTCTCATATCTCCTGCCTAACTATGTCTTGTACTCTGCCTCTCACTTCCTGTCAAAAACCACTATGATTTGACTCCTCTGCTCTCCATAAATCTCCCATTCCTATCTTCGATTTTCCAATTCAGACCACCAACTATTTGTGTTCTTAATGCTTTTCTGTTGCTTCATGCACATATTCAATAATTCCCCCTTTCTGCCCTTTAATGCACTTATACCAGAATTTCAGTATTCTCTCTATTATTATTCCCCTCCTTTTTGTATTACCTAGCTCTAGTAATGCCACTTCTCTTGGAGGCGATTTTGGCAGCCCTAGTAGTTCTTTGCAAGACAATCCATACATCTGGTTTAATTGTGGCAAAATATATGTAAAAAAGGAGAGTTTGCCTAGAAACACAGAGTAACATAGATAAGGTTCCGTTATACAAAAATAACCAGGTTACTGAAGTAGGGTCCTGAATTCAAGCAGTTGTTTGTAGAGAATATCTATTATAATGCAGTTTTGACGTAGCTGTGAAATATAAAATAAACCATTAAGTTTCGAATATTTGAAAAAAAAAAAAAACTATTAATCCTACAAAAATGTCTTTTGACATATTTTTATTGAGCTCTACATTTTTCGGGAAGTAATTTTTTACCTATGTCTTTTGGTCCTTCGGTTTCAAATTTATTCCGAAGTATTTTTAACACTGGCATTTTAAATAAAATCTGTAACTGTTTTCCATAAAATAAAAAATGATTTAAATGCTACTATTTAGGGTGAGTTGAATTTCGAAAATCTGCCTGACATGCTTAAAACAGCTTGTAAATCAAGCACAAAATTTGGTGTTTATGCAATATTACATTTCTGAGTTACTGCTGGTTCTGGGTACATAAAAACACTACTTGGAAAATACGACTTGTGGCTTCCTGGTAGCCGTTTATATTCCTTGTTATCGTTATTATTCATCTAAAATCAAAGAAAAGTTTGTTCAATTTTATTATGCGACAGATAAGCAATTTTTTTTTACAGATAACGTTCACTTCTCGCCATATGTTGACACAAAGCGTGAACCGGCTGAATCCGATTTACGAGGCATTGAGGAGTGAACGTCTGAACAATGCGGACAATCAACTCCAAACTGTAGATTGCTTGCTACGCTACTGTTGGTACCTTCAACAAAGAGAAATAAGCAGAAGGAGATTAATAAAGGACACGTGGATGAGACGTATCAGTTGCAGATCCTGGCTCTATTTATACTGTCATGAGCACATGTTCCTAGAGAACGTTCTGAGATGCGGGGTGCTTTTGATGGCTCACTTTGTAATTCAATTGTACGTCTCCTCCGTATCTGTCTTAAAGGATTCTCAGGAACCTTCTCCGAGAAGGGTCCAAGGCTTTGTACCGAAAAAATTCGTTTATTGTGCGCCAGGTGGTTATCGAAAATGTGCACCGAGATGTGTTATAATATTGAATTAACCCGTCTCTGTAGCGTGGTGGTAGCGTTCTGCCTCACGTTCAAGAGGTCCCGAGTTTGAATCTCGGTCAGGTTTTTTTTTTGCCGCGGTTTTCCCTTATCCTGCTCTGTGGAACCTGGGCTCGTTTGAGAATCATTTCACCCACTTCATTCATCATCCGATATGGCGATGAAGGACGTAAATTTAAAAAAGTGAACTCGTCTTAAGGAACGTTTTACAGGGCTCGAGCATGGCAACACATTTCAACCATCATCCACAATTGCAAAGAATACTAGTTAAAAAGTGATTGTGGTGCTTTGACTAAAGATTTATATTTCCCAACGCTTTCCGCTAGACATAAATGTAAATTCATTAATCCTTATTATGTTCTCACTCAATTTAAATTTTTTGCTTGCTTTTTAGATTCAAAATCAAATCCACCTCTGATTGTATCTGTGGGAATTCACCTTTCAGATACCCCACACGTTTTTTTTTTTCTCCACTGCCCCATTTTCTGTTTTGAAAGATATGAATTTGAATTATTGCTTCAATCCTTATGTTACCCTTTTTCAAAACTACTTACACATATTTTGATGAAATGAAAAGGTTAACAATATTTCATGTCTTTCTTGAACAAAATATTTCTTAAACTAAATTATTAATTTTTATGCTTACTGTTTGTTATTTTGATGTTGTATTTTGATATATCTTGTAATTTTATTATATTCATTTTATAATCTGTAAAGTATATTCCTAACATACCTTTGGGTAAAAGCGGAATCACAAAATTGGATAATAAATAATAAAATATAACATTAATATTGTAATGATCTAGCCAAGGATGGTAATGGATAATTAGCAGATGGCCAGATCTTACACGGAGGGATAACTCATTAGGTAGGATTCACATGCTTTGCGGGAAGGTTGGGGTCTTCTACAACGGACAAGTTCATTATAAATACCTAAACTACAATTTAGACAAAGGTTTACTACATTATGTGGCCTTGTGGCCGGTTACCTGCTCTCACAAAAACTGCGTACACGTCCGTTTGGGACGACAGTTGCTACCAGAGAGAGAGCGAGAAACTCGCTTGTATTATAGCGCTGCTGGAACGCTTTCCATGGATTTATCTTTCTTAATAGAAACCTCTCAGATAACGCACTGATTATTCTTGTAAGAGTGAGAGGAATACTGATCGTGCGCTAAGCACCAATGAACGCATCACTTCAACCAATGAAATTCGCAGAAATCACAAATGACAGATATATGTTCACTCCACGTGGACATGTGTTATCTGAGAGGTATCTATTATCAAAGATAAATCCATGGTAACCGTTCGAACAGCGCCAGAATACAAGCATCACTATCAAAAAGAGGGAGGGAGAGGTCACATGATATAACGTCACACACATAACTAGTCAAAAGATAATCTAACGTACTATTTAAATTAAGCAGTCACTTGTGACAATATTAGATGTAGTACTTAGGAATTACAGCTAACAGTATAGAAATTCCATCTTTCGATATCATTGTTTTACCCCTATACTCTCTGTAACGATGTATGTCACAGGAGTTGAAGTTCCTTGTAAAGAATGAGCTTTGTATTTGTCTCCAGTAGCCAGGGCCCGCTATTTTGTTTTCCAACAGGCTGTGCAGTATAATTTACCGGAACAATTAATAATTTTATTATGCTGTGAGGCAGTAGGATGTAAACCCCTCGGATCAGAAGTTATAACTCTGTAGTCCTCTAGAAAACACCTTTGCTACATAAATTTTTTAATTTGTTTTATTTTATTTACCACTTTTTAACTGAATCGGAGAGTGCAAAAAGATAACGTGACAAAACTAGCTTCAGGAATCGGTCATACCTTTCTAATTCAATTCTTTCATTTCTTGTAAGACTTTTGTTTGTATACAAAAGTTAATTATAAACGCCATCTGGTTATTTTGATTATACTAAATCTGAGTTTTTTAAGTTCCTGAAATAGGAAATAAAATGCGATGTTATGATGCAAACTATGATTTTTCTGAAGATAAACTACAGCCTTTCTTGTCACAAATAGTATCCACTATCATTTTCATGTAAATTACATTAAACTAGAGGTACGTTCTTTCATTTATATGACTTTATAGAGGCATTTCTTCGTCGTCTGCATTTGCAGTCGTTATGTTAAAATAACGATGATATGTGATATGTGTATCACAGTACTGTACCATATTCAGCGGATTTCGGATACCTTTTAATTACATTCTGTAGTACAAAAGTCACCTACAGTATTGCGGGTATAACTGATATTCAGGTCAACGAGGAAATGCCAATAAAGCAACTTTTGCATCTTCCAGTTTTAATTATTTCTATGAGATATTTAGTATATAAAGGCCGCATGGCTCTCACCTTTGCTGCGGCAATTTTGATTGATTTCGGTTGACGCGTCTATATTTAGCACACTCATGTATTCTAGTGACACCAGAACATCACGTACAGTTACTCCAAAAAGTATTGGTCTAATGTATGATTTTATGTTTAAGGATGTATGGATAATGGAAAATCATCAAAACAGCTGATAGTGGGAAAAGGAATACAATTAAAAAAAACACATAATATATATATATATATATATATATATATATATATATATATATATATATATAAACATAGCTAAACATTCAAAAGTAAAGATATGCAATATAGGATGCAAAATAAGTATTCGTCTACATACTGAAAATGGTGAAGAATGTTACGGTTAGTACTTAGTAGGCCCTCCATTCCTCTTTATAATCTCTTACATTCTCCTTGGCATGGATTTCACCAAAGATTGTGTTGTTTCCACTGTAATTTTTCGCCATGCCTCTAATGGAGCATTCTTTAGATCCTTTATATTACATATCTGAAGACTCCTAATATTTTTGTCCAGTGTACTCCACTAATACTCTATTGGATTCATGTCTGTGGATTGCGGTGGTGTCGACATCCATCGTGGAGTATTATACAACAATCATGACCTTGTATCTGGAGCTGTGTGTTCTGGATTATTATCTTATGTGAAAATATAATCCTCAAAAAAGACCCATATTATTCACACTTCTGGAAGGATGTGTTTTTAGGATGTTTATATAAACCTTAAGGTTCATAATTCCATCAATAAAACACAATTTGCATTCATGCAGCCCCAGACAAGGACTGAACCGCCTACGTGTTTAACTGAAGCTGTTATATTTTTCTTTTCAAGCTCACAATTCTTTTTTCTCCGCACTAACACTCGCCCTTTTGACTTAAAGAGCTGAAATTGACTCTCGTGTAAATACAACCTTCTTCCAGAAATCAAACCCATCATATTTATGTTCTTTTTCAAAAGCAACTCGCTTCTTTCTGTTGATTTTACTGATGTATGGTTTTCTACGGGCTGTTCAGCCTCTATACTCAGCTTCATAAAGCACGTTGATTATAGTTTGTGCTGAAACCGACTTTCCTGTGTGTGTTTGAACTGCAATAGCAAGTTTTGGAGCATTTAGTTTAGGAGTTTTCTTGATTTGTCTAAGTAACCGCCGTTTCTCCATCTCGGATAAAACTGCAGGACGACCACTTCTTGATTGCTTTTCATAACTTTTGTTCTTATCAAACCTGTATATAACAGTCTTCACTGTACTAGTAGGTCTTCCAAAGGTTTATCCAATTTCTATAAAATATTTTCCTTTTTTAAATAACCTGATGCAAATTTCTCTCTCTCCTTTTGTAGTTTCACTACGTTTTTGACCCATATTGTTTAAATACCAGTCAATGGCTTTGAAAACAAATGAAACTGTCAACGACAGTGGATGAAACAACTGCATAAGAAAAGGGAAGGGGTGTGTGTCAGCGAGGCACCATACCTGGGATCTTGTTTACTAGACGAATAATTGTTTGACATGAAATGGGACATGATTTTAAATAACGTAGAGCTGTTCAGTAATTAAGCAATATATGAACCCAAATTGCGTTTTATTTTTAAATCTAGATATCAACCAAAGTAAAGAAATAGTTATTGTTCGTGCTTGTTTATATTCTATGTGCTATGATTAGACGAATATACTTTTTAGAGTATCTATAGCTGTTTGTTAAGTCTCACGCAAGTGTTGCGAAAACGCTTCAATATCGTGAATCTCTCCAATCTATCATGTGTATTGATTCAAATATATGGTCATAGAATTGTAGAACTCCCTCGTCAAAAACGTCTGTGTCTGCATTTGTTTCAGAATTTTTGGCAACCCTGAGCAAGAGCCTGTAACCGCGATGAACTTTTGTTTATTATGACTTAATGAACCTTTTGTTTTTCGGATGTATAGGCCCCGTATGACCTTTAGATTAATCTTAAATGAGGGGGATGGCGATCGCGGATCTGACTTGTACGATCCTCGTGCGATAGCTTAGCTATGGAGGATTTTAGTTCTTCGGGTGTTTTTTTGACATGGTGTGTATGAGCCTAGCCTGTATCATGACGTATATAATACAAGTTTTTCTGTTTTGTAGTATGTTTTTTTTTTTTTTTTTAATAAGCTTTATTAAAACAAATAACAAGGAGCATCGCTTCTCATATGGAAGCGGGGTTAGGTGAGGGAGAGTTTAGGTATGGTTGGGCAGATACCGCAATAAAGCACTCTGGTAATTGTCGTAGGTTATGTAGCAGCATCTATCATGCTGCTTGGCGTAAAGTACGAGGCCAGGATGGCAGGCATGGCTTGCGCCCTGGAAGCCAAACTGGGAATTCTGTGGCGGAGTTGTTTAACGGTATTTTCTGGAGGGTCCGGGCCGAGAGGGCGTTCCGGTACCGGTATTATGGCGAGTTGCGGAGTCATTTGGTCGGGTTTGGAGTTCAATTAATATCAGGTCAAGAGATTCGTCGAGCATCTTGTGGTATTCTTCCACGCGATGCATTTTGTTGTCGCAGGCGGCGGTAAGTTGTAGGTGATGGTCAAGTCTTGTTCCGATGTTGTTAATTCCGTCCTGTGTAGTGTGTAGTGATTCAATTGTCTGCTTTAAGGAGCCTTCTATTGCTGTGAGATTGGGAACTATTGCTGCAAGATGTTTCTGTGAGTCGCGGTGGTTCTTGGCAAGGGCAGTCGTGATGGTGTCTTGAAGCGTTGCAAGAGTTGGTGTAATGTTGCTGACCTCGGTGTGCAGGCTTTGCAGGCTATCGGTGAGGGCGGATGCGGCGGTCGAGATCTCAAGCGAAGTGAGGCGCCTGCTGATGTTCTGCACCTCTTCTTGAAGACCCTGTAGAATGGTCCTCAAGTCCTCGCCGGGTGCGGCAGCGGCGGCAGTTGGTGGTGCAGGTGTTTGTTGTGTCACTGGAGGCATCTGTGTGGTGAGTCGGCGAGGGTAGAGAGGGCACTGCGCCTGGCCTGTGAAGTGGCCTAAGCCATCGCAGGTGGCGCAGTACCGGCGTCGGTAACGGAGGTCGTGACTGGTGCACTGCGATGTCAAGCCCGGCGCTCCGCAGTAGTGGCACCTGGGAGGTGCTACTGCGGAGCAGTATGTAACACTACAACTTGAATATATACTGTCACCCGAGCGTCGGAACACCCTGTAGACTGGGCAAGCAGCAGACGGGTCGGTGTTCGCCCCACCCCCTCGTTTGTCTTATAGCATTAAGAAGGGATGGCTGGGACAAAAAACATCACGGCGCCGTCTCTTTCTGTTCCACCTGTGTTCTCGAACTTACAGGATATTTCCTCTAATCTAGAACCTTCCGATCGACCCGCTGGCCCTATATAAGCAGCACGTCGGGCAAGACAGTCAGTCACAGTTCTTGGTGTAAGAATGCAGTGCTAGTGTACGACTAGAAGACTGTGTGAGAGCATCGGAAGATTGTACGTAATTACGAGTGCAAGTGAAATTGTAACGGACGAACTGGTGAATCGTAATTGTGTGCATTACGTAATTCTGTGTAATTGGCAAGAGTTTAACTGTAAGTCGGTGGAAATAAAGAACATTTTGAGTGGTGAAATTGGACTTTTCATTTCACGAACCTACAAAGTCACAATACTTAGTCTCTGCTGTCAAGTTCCTTATTTACAATAAAGGTTCAAAAATTTAAATAGCCTGTCATGGTGTCACTGTTTCGTTGAATCACACGTAAACTTCACCGTCCGGGAAGAATGCAAGGCGTTAATCACGTCCCACCCTCCATTACCGCACTCCTCTAATGACATCCATTGAGAGTTGAGAACGCAGCGGTCGGGCATCGGGCTGTTTCGTCACGGAGTTTAATTACTGTCAGAAATCATCCCTTACCATTTGTTCCTACGCTCGTGGTTTTAATACAATTTGCTTGCATTAGTTTAGAGATCCGTAACGGGGAATCCGTCCCCTTCGGTTGCTGTGGTGCGAGAGCTGCGGACCCTGAGTACTCGTGGTACCTCTGACATTACCAGAGGAACCTCGTGCCGAACAGCCGAGCCCCTCCCGAATGGGAGTTGTTTGGATTGGGTTGGACTCGAGGGGGCAGTGTGTTCCCGACACCCCTGGGAGATCGGGTACCTCCTGCCGCCCAGAGGGGGCAGAGGGTTGCCTAAAAAGTCCCGAGTACTGGCTTGCAGGGCTAGTAGAAGGTGTGCTAGATCACCAGGCGGCCCCACCGAGGTTTTCGGTAGTCTTCCCTGCGGTGTTGACGTGCGTAAGTGGCGTAACCAATTCCATCCCGTATTGACGTCGATGGGGAGGGGGCGTTTTAGACTCCAGGTATTGCCCTATGGAAAGAACGCCGGAGTCCTCCATCGTCTCCCGGGAGGCCGGAGCCTTAGGACTCTTGGGTAGACCTCGCACTGACATTAGTTTAGCGAACGCTAAATGCCCAGTCTCTTAGGACACGGAAGATGATTTATAACAACGTTCTAGTCTCGAATTATAATCAGTTTAATTCAGTTTACGTTAATTTAATCCGATTTGGCTTCATTTTCAAGAGAAAGTTCGCCTTAAAGAAAAAAACTTATCTATGCTGAGAATTCGTTTCTGCTTTTATGCTCTTGTTGAAGGTCTTGTTGCTGGGCATTATATTTCAGAACCTAAAGTTTATTTGTTGTCAGAATTACCTAATGTTTTGGGAATATATTAACTGATTTTCAAAGACTTTGCTGCTTTCCAGTGGTGATTAATTTTGTAAAATTACATGTAATTAATTGGAGTTTTGTTGTAAATAGTTAATGTGTGATTTTGCCATTAGTGCTAGATTCTTTTTCTCAAAGTCTCGGTTTTTCTTCCTTGGCTGTTGTTGCACCGGTGTTTGACAATGTATTGATTGATTTAATATTTTATGGAGTCATTCACAAGCATTGCTCACAGTTGCATTTCGTTTGTAACCATCGACAGCGACACAAAGGCACACGTTGGTTACTCACAAGTTATTTGCAGCGCGTCATTATCTCCTTTGTCTGTGCTTGGCGCGAACTTGCCTCGCGAGTAACGTGGAAACACGTTGAATGGAGAAGCGAACTAAACTAGGTAGTGACTTTTAACTTCGCGCGAACACTTCCTTTCCTTAATCGCTGATGTGTCGAAGATTCGGAGAAGTTCAAAATCTTTCATACTATCCATACGATCCGTTGCTTCTTGAAGACGAAGTCGAATGAGGGTGGTAGGTAACCTCTTGGCTTTAGGGTGACGCAAAAAGATTGTTCCGTTAAGTTGCACTTAGCTGCCGAACTCTCTTTCGCGTTTAGAACCTCAGTGAAAGTTTGGAGAATTTATTAACTTCTATCTCAAGGTAGAACAGTTCTGTTGTAAACATATCAGAGGAGAGAAAGAGACACATAAAGGTGAAGGGAAATTCATCTTTTTTATTTAACATCCTTCAAATGTGTCGGACGATGAATGAAATGGGCGAAATGATGAGCCCGGGGTCCATAGTATAGAGTTACCTGACACCATCTTTCAGAGTAAGGTAAAACTCCAGATAACTCGCCCTGACAGAGATTGGAACTCGTACCTGTTAAATGTTAGGCAGATGCATACCTCCATAACATAGAGGCGGGCAGGGAAGTTTATGGGTGCGTATTGTGACTTTGTGGGTTCGTGAAATTAAAAGTCCAATTGCACAAACTCAAAATGTTCTTTATTTCCACCTAATTACAGTTGGAACACTTTCCGATTACGTAGAATTACGTAGCGCACACAATTACAGTCCACCAGTTCGTCTGTCACAGGTCCACTCCACACTCACAATTACGTTGGTTGAGGGAGACGGTCAACAGGCCCACCCACGTGTAGGCTGTGCGTGGAGACCCGTGTCGGTGGAAAGGTGAAAAAAAAAGGTGAAATAGGTGAACGTAATTTTTAGTACGTTTTGATAGATTTTTTTATGTACGTGTATTTTTAATAGGTTTTGTACACTTGTATAGTTTTTAGAAAGTTTTATATCTGGGTTTTGCCATGACTAGTTTTCTAAAGGGCGCTGATGACCGCCGTAGTTGAGCGCCCTTATATATCATCATCATCATCATCATCATCATCATCATCATCATCATCATCATCCTCTGATACACGTACACAGTCTTCCAGTCCGTTCGCTAGCATTGCACTCTTCACGGCTGCTCGCCAAGAACTCAACTGACCCGCCCACTGCAGCCATTATATAGGAAGATCGCTGTTTCTGTAAGCTTCGCGGCACTGAACATCATCCCGACTGTTCCAGACGTCAGGGGGAGGGGAAAGAAACGGTACAGTGCATAGTGACGCTTTCCTAACCATCCCCTAATGTTAGCGCTACAAGATAAATGGGTGGGCGTGGTCTGAATGCCTACTATCCCCTACCCAGCTTCAGTTGGTCGTGCCTTCCGATAATTGGGTGACAGTATAGAGGTTATTGTAGAATCAAAAAGAACAGAGAACACAATGAACTTCACCACTAAGCGGCCTAAGAGCGTTCCGTGGCAGTCTCTGCCCATCTTTCTCGCCTCACATATGTTTACAAAAGGATCGCTATACTTTGAAATACGTCATATTATATGACAATTTTATGTTATTTTCTCTATTTTTTCTCTTCCTTCATAAGTTGTGTCTGAAAATAGAACATTCAGTTAATAGTAGTACTGTTGTAGATAGATTAAAATTTTTAATCGATTAATCGTGTTACTTCAAACGATTAATGTATCGATTAATCGAGGTATTATCTGTTCAAAAATTAGGTGTAAGTATTAGATAAATTACTTTAATATTCTGTACATTTCATTATTTATAAAACTTTTAAATATTTAGATTCAAAATTTGTGTTTTCATCAAGTGCACATGCTTTATATATGTATTGAATTAGATCTACAATATTTTTAAGTAATTATTTAGTAACGTATTATATCAATATCTACTAAAATTTGTGAGACTGACATGCAGTTGCTTTTTTTTAAAACGGTTTTTCCTTGTAATTTTTTAACACAAAACTTCCACTTGCAGTCATGAACTCATAAACGTTACTGGCTTCCTGCAGTTAACAGCAAAGTTACACCACCACCAGCCCTGAGAAGAGGGATCAGCTATTGTTTCCATAGCTGCGTAAGCGAAGTGTTCGGTTCAAGGTTGTACAGCCCAGTTTATGCTAGCAAGCCTAGCTGTCGATGGGCCCTTAAACTCTACACACCCATTCACTGCTCACCTCTGTAGCATAGGTGGAAGCATATCTGCTTCACGTTTAGGAAGTCCTGAGTTTGAATCTCGGCCAGGATAATTTTTTCTCCTCCAGGGGTTTCCCCTTATCTTGAAAAACGAATGTTGGATGACTCTAAGCTGTATGGACTTTGGACTCACCTGTGCTTCATTTCACCCATTTCATACCTCGTCCGACATAAATTGAAGGACATAAAAACCTCACTCTATTTTGGTAATTAATAGAAAATTGTTTAATTTTAAATAATATTTTAGATTTTGCTCATGAAATGGTAAAAAATAAATGCAACTGAAATATAGCTAGCACTATGCAGCAGCTACATTTGCTATAAAAGGAAACGAGATTTGTTATCTGTAGCACCTTTTTTGTCATGGTGCACGAGAATATCTGACAAAGAGAATGTATACAGGAGACACGTGAGAGTGCAGTCTAAACAAAAAGACGTGGAACGTCACGAAATCACGGTCGGTACGTTCACCACCTTGTCAGTGAAGGCCGTACGGAGCAGTTACCCCGTCATTATGGAGCCGACCGAACGACCGGCCGCCGGCCGACTGCACCTTGATCTTGCGTACGTACGCTATGGGGCAAAAAACGAATCCTTTGTGTGGCCGCTAGACGATCCTTGGGCTGACCTTGGTTATTTGCCGGGCTGCAGAAGCTGCAGGGGTTCGCTGAAGCAAGAAGTGCTTTTGTTTATGTCGCCCGGAGGTCTCGAACTAACCTCACCATTCTGAATTAATTTACATTCGTATTATATGACATCTCTGTAAGCTAACAGTACTCTGTTTTATCTACTTCCGTTTTAGGGGAGATGCAAACTTTTTTGTTTTGTATGCAGCACGTGATGTTTTAGTATAATTCAAGCAGAATAAAAACTATTCAAGATTTTTCATGAAATTTAAATACACGGCATCATATTGCAAATTTATCACACAATTTACAAACATAACATTAACTACTAATTTTGTTTGGAATAAGAAAGTGAAAGAAATTAAAAAGAGCTCTAAAATGGTAGTTTGTTGAAGGAAATGTCTGCAATTGCACCCACTCACTGTTGTCAGTGATAGAAAAACGACATTTACTACAATCAATATCAAAAGAGTATATATTGGTAGCTTTATGTATATGTTATATCAGTTACGGAACACGTTCTTTAAGCGACCTATAATTCCTGTAATAAATCCATGCTAATTTATTGAACAGTGATTAAAAATTTAGCTATCAAAATTTAGTCTATTTATCTGGAATAACTGCGACAGTCAAGGAGTGGAGGGGTAGAAAAATATTGTATTAATGCCTATATAATAAAGCCAAAACAATAGTTATAAATATTTAATAGAGGAGATAGGCCAAATTGAAGACATTCCAATTAATATCACAAAATGAACTTGTTAAAACACATTCATATGTTTTATAACATTTGAAGCATATCTGCTGCCTGCAAAATATTCGTGGAAGGCTCGTGTGTATTTGTCAGAGGGGGAGAACCGCTCCAAAAACGAAATGTTGGGTAAATGTAATTGAGGCTGCCAACCCAACTGCCGGCTTCACGCCCACATATGCAAGGCAGAGGTGGGTGATCATGCAACTGATACAGGGAGATGCCAGCATTCTCGGTAACCCCAGCCGGAAATGTGGCATTCTTTGACCGGGATTCGCTACCTATTGCAGCTCCTCAAGTTCCTCTCGATGTTAGTGGGCTCTTGTTCTATACCCGGACTTAAAATCCAAGGGTGGAATTGAATCCGGGTGCTTTGTGGCAGGGAACCACAGTACAGCGCTCCAGCCTACTATGGCCCCACGCTGGACAACCTATATACCCCGAGAAATAAAAAATTAAGACAGGGAGAAAAAAAACCTTTGTTTATCATGCGGAAAATCAAGTTTAAGGTACGATATCTCTGATCGACTTTGAGCGTTACCGGTAAACTGGAATCATACGGATTCAGTGTATGGTATATCGCAGTCCTTCTTTCGAGTCCCGGCCGCGAAGTTGCTGGTACTCGAGTATGTTCAGATTTACCACTGTAGTGGGTTTTAGGGCAAATGAAGTTTAAAAATTTAGAGATTTACGTCTGTAAACGTAGGATAGACATGCAAAGAAATTTGAAATGTATGTGAAATTTGACGTTCGCATTCCTTTAATCGCTTTACTAAGAGAATCATTTCGGAAACTACAGACCGACATCGCAACTAAGGTGTGTAAAGCAATACCTGGTCGTATCACGTGATATACCTAATGTGGCTAGCTAGAACTGAGATTCTTATTGGATGGAAGCACAACCTTCATTGACTGGAGTACAGTTTTGTTGCTATCCCGTTTCCATCCAGTAGGAATCGATTCATATGTAACTTTAGCCAATCAGAGACATTAGAATATCTTCTCCACATAAAGTAAATCATGTGATATGAACTGGTTTCGTTTTACTGCTGAGAACAGCCAGTTGCGATATCAGCTAACTATAAAATAGACTGCACAGAACGTCACGTGCCATCTACTCGAAATATTTGGCGGGAAGCCAGGCGATAGATGCGAATACAGAACGGTAAGATAAGGTAAAATATTCCGGCTGAACGGAACGCTTCTTCATTCACAATGCGTGTGTGGTATTATACATCGTTGTTTTTGTCCTTGTGTGCGTGGTTCCATAACCACCAAGTGATTTAGGCAATTACAGTGCTGGCTTAAACCGGCCATTACTGACTGTAACCTGGTGGAACTGTTACGTACAGGAAACTGACTTTTTGTCTGTGTGTGGGGTTCAGTTGTTTCCTTTCTGCATTATCAGGAAGCCTGGGGGCAATGGTTAGAGAGGCTTACTGTAAAGGTTATACAGGGCTATTCAAAAAGAAAGAACAGATTTCAAACATTTATTTCTTACAAACTAAAAAAAGATAGAAACATGATCCCTACGTTTATGGAGAGAGGGAGAGAGAAGTTTATAGTTGAAATAGCGCGGGGGTAGAAGTTCCAATCACGGCCGCGTTGGCGCTGTTCTTTGTTGTTTGTAGAGAAATAGCGTCGACACTACAAGTGAAATCCGATTCTTTGCTGCAGTGAGCAAACTAGTGTCCATTATTGCAGTTCAACGAGGATTTCACCGTCAATTTAATAAATAACCGCCGCGTCATAAGCAAATTTACGAGTGGCATCGAAAATTCGTAGAAGATGGTTGCGTCTGCACAAGGAAAAGCACGGGGCGTCCTCGCACATCGGGCGAGAATGTCGAGCGTATTCGTACACTATACTGTCTACCCACCACAAGGAGGCAAGCTAGAGGAATGTGTAACGTAATCACTTTTGCTGTTCCCACGGTGTTTATGATCGCCTTTCCAGTATGGCAAGGTTGTTAGATTCGTTTAAAACACGCATACATAATACCTATCATTGCAGTTACTGCAACAAACATTAGATCTTGCAGCAAGGGTGACTCATATGCACTCTCACACACTCATTTACTAGTAAACCGATCCACTAACAGAGAAGATTATCAGTTCAAACCTTTCTCCCTCTTCATTCATCTCTTGCCTTTTTGTGGTGGGTAGACAGTAGGAAAGGAGCCCAAAGAAATCCACATCAAGAGCAAACATGGAATTTAACATTTCTCAGCCAATGGTATGGCGAGTTATAAAACATCGTCTGCACCTGAAGCCATACAAACTACAGTTATTGCAAGTATTGTATCCTGACGACCACAACTAAAGGTCCGAATTGGAAATTGGCATTTTAGATGATATGGGAGAAGACAATTTATATCGTTGATTAATTTTTTCCCATGAATGTACTTTTCATCCTTCTGGTAAAATTAATCGCCATAACGTTCGAATTTGCGCAGGTGAAAATCCTAGGGCAGTTATTCAAAATGAAAGAAATTCAACAAAGGTGAACGTCTTCTTTACGATAACTGTAACCAAGGTTTATTGGCCTTTCATTTTCATGGAGAGTACTGTGACAGGACTAACCTATCTAGACATGCTTGAAAACTGGTTATTTCTCCAACTTGAAGAATATTCAGATGACTTCATCTTCATGTAAGATGGTCCCCCTCCTCATGGACTAACCTATCTAGACATGCTTGAAAACTGGTTATTTCTCCAACTTGAAGAATATTCAGATGACTTCATCTTCATGTAAGATGGTCCCACTCTTCATGGACTAACCTATCTAGACATGCTTGAAAACTGGTTATTTCTCCAACTTGAATATTCAGATGACTTCATCTTCATGTAAGATGGTCCCACTCTTCATGGACTAAGCTATCTAAACATGCTTGAAAGCTGGTTATTTCTCCAACTTGAAGAATGTTCAGATGACTTCATCTTCATGTAAGATGGTCCCACTCTTCATGGACTAACCTATCTAGACATGCTTGAAAACTGGTTATTTCTCCAACTTGAAGAATATTCAGATGACTGCATCTTCATGTAAGATGGTCCCCCTCCTCATGGACTAACCTATCTAGACATGCTTGAAAACTGGTTATTTCTCCAACTTGAAGAATATTCAGATGACTTCATCTTCATGTAAGATGGTCCCCCTCCTCATGGACTAACCTATCTAAACATGCTTGAAAACTGGTTATTTCTCCAACTTGAAGAATATTCAGATGACTTCATCTTCATGTAAGATGGTCCCCCTCCTCATGGACTAACCTATCTAGACATGCTTGAAAACTGGTTATTTCTCCAACTTGAAGAATATTCAGATGACTTCATCTTCATGTAAGATGGTCCCACTCTTCATGGACTAACCTATCTAGACATGCTTGAAAACTGGTTATTTCTCCAACTTGCAGAATATTCAGATGACTTCATCTTCATGTAAGATGGTCCCACTCTTCATGGACTAACCTATCTAGACATGCTTGAAAACTGGTTATTTCTCCAACTTGAAGAATATTCAGATGACTTCATCTTCATGTAAGATGGTCCCACTCTTCATGGACTAACCTATCTAGACATGCTTGAAAACTGGTTATTTCTCCAACTTGAAGAATATTCAGATGACTTCATCTTCATGTAAGATGGTCCCACTCTTCATGGACTAACCTATCTAGACATGCTTGAAAACTGGTTATTTCTCCAACTTGAAGAATATTCAGATGACTTCATCTTCATGTAAGATGGTCCCCCTCCTCATGGACTAACCTATCTAGACATGCTTGAAAACTGGTTATTTCTCCAACTTGAAGAATATTCAGATGACTTCATCTTCATGTAAGATGGTCCCCCTCCTCATGGACTAACCTATCTAGACATGCTTGAAAACTGGTTATTTCTCCAACTTGAAGAATATTCAGATGACTTCATCTTCATGTAAGATGGTCCCACTCTTCATGGACTAACCTATCTAGACATGCTTGAAAACTGGTTATTTCTCCAACTTGAAGAATATTCAGATGACTTCATCTTCATGTAAGATGGTCCCACTCTTCATGGACTAACCTATCTAGACATGCTTGAAAACTGGTTATTTCTCCAACTTGAAGAATATTCAGATGACTTCATCTTCATGTAAGATGGTCCCACTCTTCATGGACTAACCTATCTAGACATGCTTGAAAACTGGTTATTTCTCCAACTTGAAGAATATTCAGATGACTGCATCTTCATGTAAGATGGTCCCCCTCCTCATGGACTAACCTATCTAGACATGCTTGAAAACTGGTTATTTCTCCAACTTGAAGAATATTCAGATGACTTCATCTTCATGTAAGATGGTCCCCCTCCTCATGGACTAACCTATCTAGACATGCTTGAAAACTGGTTATTTCTCCAACTTGAAGAATATTCAGATGACTTCATCTTCATGTAAGATGGTCCCACTCTTCATGGACTAACCTATCTAGACATGCTTGAAAACTGGTTATTTCTCCAACTTGAAGAATATTCAGATGACTTCATCTTCATGTAAGATGGTCCCACTCTTCATGGACTAACCTATCTAGACATGCTTGAAAACTGGTTATTTCTCCAACTTGAAGAATATTCAGATGACTTCATCTTCATGTAAGATGGTCCCCCTCCTCATGGACTAACCTATCTAGACATGCTTGAAAACTGGTTATTTCTCCAACTTGAAGAATATTCAGATGACTTCATCTTCATGTAAGATGGTCCCACTCTTCATGGACTAACCTATCTAGACATGCTTGAAAACTGGTTATTTCTCCAACTTGAAGAATATTCAGATGACTTCATCTTCATGTAAGATGGTCCCACTCTTCATGGACTAACCTATCTAGACATGCTTGAAAACTGGTTATTTCTCCAACTTGAAGAATATTCAGATGAATTCATCTTCATGTAAGATGGTCCCACTCTTCATGGACTAACCTATCTAGACATGCTTGAAAACTGATTATTTCCTCAACTTGCAGAATATTCAGATGAATTCATCTTCATGTAAGATGGTCCCCCTCCTCATTTCTCTTACCACGTCCGACGTTACTTGAATAACACATATTCAGGACGTTGGATTGAAAGAGGAGGAGCAGAAGATCAACTTAATTGCCGGTGTGCTCCCAGGTCTCCAGATTACACTCCGTGTGATTTTTATTTCTGCTATGCCTGATACTCTTGAAGATCTACGACATCGAACTGTTCAAGCTGTGAATTCGATGACAGGAGACCAGCAAGAAATGAGCCACCGTTTTGACATTTGTCGTGTAACAAACGGTGCTCACATTGAATGGATAATATAAAATTGTAAACGTTTCTCTCTCCATGAATTTTGGAATCAAGTTTCTATCTTTTGTACTTTGGAAGACATAAATGTTTGAAATCTGTTATTTCTTTTTTAATTGATCTGCATTAAAAACAGAAACAGCTACTTCTACCGAGATTCAAAACCCAGCACTTCAGATCACGATAAATGTACACCACAAATTAGTAACGATTATGAAGACAAACATTTGAACATGTGAAGAGACATACAGCACTTTTTCATGTAATGCAAGAAATATTATTGCAGTGTTTAAACAGAAATTAAGCACTTTTGTTTTTAAAATTTTGTTTTAATGATTAATTTTGTAATTTTTGTCGATGTTACAGCAAAATTACCGGAAATACAACCCAATAATCTTGCTTTTTCTATGAAAAGCTACCCTGTTGTGAGAAAGCTAAAGGTAGAGAGACCGCTATCAGCGTTCTGGCTATTCAACCAGATATCCCGGGTTCGATCACCGGCCGTAATGGGTTGGGGGAAAACGTTCATGGTGAACGTTAACGTCTGAAACAAATCCTAGATACAATCAGGGAATTATAATATCAATCTAACTCTCGATATGTATGTATGTGTCAAGTTAACGGGAACTACAGAAATGAAAGGGCTAAAAGAAAGAAAGAAAGTTAGGCAGCAATATAGCACCGCGCACGTGAAAGTAAGCTCGGTTGAGGATTTGTGATGTTGGATATTAGCTTACGAGTTTTCTATCCAGAGAAAAGAATGTGCACATTGTTATTAAAACTATCATACTTGCCTGCGTGCGTGTTAAAACGTCAATTTTCGGTTGGTTGTCCACATAAACACAAACATTACAATAATTATATTAACTGATTAAGTCGCCACAACCGACCTACCCGACTGTCAACCTCACGCTCCTTTGGGATCATAGGAAGCGATAGGTGGTGATATGGTCAGCATTATTGTTAATGGACCCGATTTTACCAACAGATGTTAACAAATGTAACGTAACAATTGTCACAGCGCTAACAAAGCTGTTAAATTTCTTTGCATTTCACCAACCTGTTTTATGAAAATGTTAACAAATACGTGTTAATGCCAAGAGACTTGTAAATATTACAGCTATGGCTGAGTCGTATTATTTTCTGTACGTACTTCGATGCGCTTTTGTTTTCATTTTCGCCTGCACACAACTGAAAAAATGGCGGCTGAGCACAATTGTAAACAAAAGCCGCGAGACAAATTTCTCATCGATGGAGAAAGAATTGTTAATTGAATTGGTGAAGAAGTATAAGGATATCGTGGAAAATAAAGAGGACGAATGCGGTGAATGTAAAAGAGAAAGATGTCACGTGGGAAAAGATTGGAAACGAATTTAATTCAAATGCATGTCACTGCTACAAGCACGATACAACTTCGTCAGTATTACGTAAATTTAAAACGAGGAGCGAAGGACGAGTGACTTGAACGTTCCAAGAAGGGAGATGGACAGTGTATTATCCACATAATTCAGTGAATTATATAATCGCGTAGTTATTAATACTTGAAGCAACGGCGAGATCGACATATTCCTTTCGATGCATGTTCTAACGTCATTATTACGTCAATTTAAAACGAGGAGCGAAGGACAAGTGACGAGTGACTTGAACGTTCCAAGAAGGGAGATGGGCAGTGTATTATCCACATAATTCATCGGCATATTCCCTTCGATGCATATTCTAACCTCTCTTGTACTTCCGCAGTAACCTTCATAGCAACTTGTTTCGACAGTCTATACTTCTGTAGAAAATTTTCTTTTGATAGCTCCTCAAAATCATTTGTCCTCAAAGGCCGTCGAGTGTTAACCAAACACTTGTTGGTGAAATGCAATTTTTGTTATAACTATTGTTAAACTCGTGTTAAGTCTTAACATATGTTGGTGAAATCGGGCACAAGTCTACAGTTTGCTATTACGATAGACCGAAAAGACTGTCCGCATAAGTTCTTGAATCCAGACCTGTTCTTTGACGCTGCTATTAACACATTACGTACTGTACTGTACAATTCCTAAAAAAAGAGTCCATGTTTTGCCTTTTGACTGTTACACGCAAACCTTTGTCCTCTTTCCTGTTCCCTCTGTTTGTTAAAATTCTGCACGTATGACTTAACATTTTTCCTGTCGTTTTATTCATTTTTTCTCATTTGTCAAGCTGGCGTATGTGATCAACGGTAGCCCAGTAATGACGTTTTTAAAAAGGGACTTCACAGACAATCAGCGGGTGGGTATTCTTTACAACGGGGCTTTACACGCTGGGGGAGATACTGCAAGGAGATTACTTTGTAACAAAGAAAAAATAATTGTCCTAGATGTGACGTATCAGCACGCTTCCGCGAGGTAAACAAACCTTGCAAAATAAGTAGCTGATACGAGACACGTCTGAAAACTCATTAGTGCAGTTACTAAGGTCAGGACGGGGAAGTGGAGAAGAAGGGAGCTATTTTGTGAATTATTCTTTTCTCTTTTCTTCTTATCCTGGGTAGCGCTATATTGAACATGCATGTTTTGAGGGCCCAGACAAATATACAAAAATCTATGTTGCACTGATGTCATATCTACTCTTATATAATGCGATCCATTTAAACCTGAACCATTTCAATAGGCCCTAATTAACGTTTGAAAGCTCGTAGAATGTAGAAATTTGTTTTAATGATCTCATTGGTTCTGGGAGAATTGACAACACTAACAATTGTGGAAAGATAGAGTCAGACTGAAAAATTCAATGCCATAGCCGGGATTTGAACCAGGATCTTCTGGTTGCCGTCCAGCCGCTATAAACCTTGAGCTACTATGGCCAACGTACTGACATGACATTAAATTCTCCTACTGACTCGTGTTTTTCCCGATAAACTACTTAGGAGTTCTCTTAAACACATAAGACAACTACCTTAATGGGAGAATTTAATATCATGTCGGCACGTTGGACATAGTAGCTGAAGGGTTAGATCCGTGGTTCAAATCCCGGCTATGGCATTGAATTTTTCAGTCTAACTCTATCTTTCCATACTTCAGCCTACAAACGGCCAGTATGAAATGATTAATTTCCAACACTGACAATTGTTGACATTTCTTTGATACGACTGTAGACACTGAAGTTTATATGGATATCTTCAAGACATTTGTGGAGCAGCTGGATGATATCGAATTGAGAGAAGGTTATTTCCAGCAAGATGGAGCAACGTGCCATACACCTAATAACACAATGGCACTTGTAAACAGTTTCTTTGATTATCAAATAATCTCAAAAGGTCTGTGGCCCCCAGATCCCCTGACCTAACCACACCGGATGTTTTCTTGTGAAGGTATCTAAAAAATAAAGTGTACAACAATAGGTCACGGACTTTGATGTTTTTAAGGAATCCATTCGAACCGAAATAAGTAACATTGGCGAGGATACTCTCAGCAAAACCTCAGAGAATATGGTGACACGAGTGCAAACATGTATAGATGCTGGTGGAGGACAGTTCCAACATTTTCTCTGAGATGTAAATAGTGTAATGTAATCTCCCAATTGTGTATTATACTCTCCCAAATTTGCACGTGTGTCCTATTATTGGTTCAAAAGTTATTATTATTATTATTATTATTATTATTATTATTATTATTATTATTATTATTATTATTATTATTATTATTATTATTATTATTATTATTATTATTATTATTATTATTATTATTATTATTATTATTATTATTATTATTATTATTATTATTATTATTATTATTATTATTATTATTATTATTATTATTATTATTATTATTATTATTATTATTATTATTATTATTATTATTATTATTATTATTATTATTATTATTATCATTATCATCATTATCATCATTATCATCATTATCATCATTATCATCATTATCATTATCATTATCATTATCATCATCATTATCATCATCATTATTATTATCATTATTATTATTATTATTATTATTATTATTATTATTATTATTATTATTATTATTATTATTATTATTATTATTACTATTATTTGTAATTTACGTCCTCCAACCTTAAATCATATTGTACGATGAATGGAATGGGTGAAATGATGCTCAAATGAGCCCAGGGTCCATGGAGCTTAGTTACCCGACATTCGTCTTTTAGGATAAGGGAAAACCCTGAAAAAAGCTTATTCAGGTAACACCCTGACCGAGATTCGAATTCGGGACCTCTTGAACTTGAGGAAGACATTTTTTTTTTTTTTTTTTTACTAGATATTTAGTGAAAGTTATTGTTAATTTTCTTGTAGGTGCAAGAATATACGGGTTAGTCAAATCTATAAAGAGCTGGTCGCTAAGGTCGGATTTGAAATTCTGTTCTCTTTTCATGGCCAGGAATATATAAAAAGAATAATTTTCCATTTGAGAAAAGTATAAATAATGAATTATCTCCAAAATGGTGCACTCTACAATAAATTATTTGTTATAACAAGCTTTATATTGTGCAGTAAGATTGTCCGTCTCTTATGGTTTACCAGTCATACCAAAATAATCGAATGAATAGGACTTCTGAGGACATTCGCAGAAAATTCAAGATATAAATTTTATTTCTCGTGAATTATATTAAACATTTGGTATTTTAATCAAAATCGTTATAGCCATTTTTAGGAAAAATAAAATTTTTCAAAATATTTTCCATGTAACAGCCCTTGTGAGCCTGGACCTACCAACCCGACCGCCAGCCTCACGCCTACATACATATGGTAGGACGCAGGGAACCATAGCACAACGCTCCAGCCTAGTACATCATGACCCAGGACTTCTTTGGAAGGTGCTAAAATTAAATAAACCAAGATTGGTATTTAACTGACTTCTATTCGCTCACGTAGATGGACCTTTTCTAAAACTGCTCCCCCCTCCCGTTTGTGAAAAATTTAGGACACTTCCAGACTTGTATTTACAGTGAAATCTCGATTTCGAGCTTTTTAATAGAATAAGAAATGTTTGTCGGAGATGGGGAGAGACAGATTATCATATGAATGTAACATTTTTTAGTTAATCAGGATGATATACTCATTGAAAACGACAGCCATGAGTAATATACATTCTTTAAGACTCGTAAAATACCCAGCAGCAGCACTCAAGAGAAACAAAACAATCGACACTTGACGTTCCGCTTTAAACGCGTAAAGTTTCAAATGAAAAGCAAAGAATATGTCGCTAACGGTGTCATAAAAACTTCTGTGATAAAGCTGTACTTTAAACGTCTTCCCTTAGTAGTACTTGTAGAATCTAATACCCCTTTCTGCTTAATTTAGCAGCCAGTGCAGCAAGAATTGCAATTAACGTATTCTAACATTTTTTCAGAATAGTTTTATTTGATTACTTTTCTAAGGGTATATATGCCTTAGTTACAAAATATTTTCCGCACGTTTAGCAGAGCCTGCTGAAATTGTGGAGAAATTGGGTATGATCTGAAAGGAAAAAAATGTCAAAAGTTCATAATTATCAAAATTATCAACATGTATACGCAGCTTGTAGTGAATGCCTCGATACAAAGGCTGTCCATGACATTTACAGATACATCAGAAAAAATGGCTTTCAACCTAAAATTCGTAATTGAAATTTCAGGAAATGCAGCTTTTGAAGCACTGAATGAAACTCGCGCCTGAATTGGAGACGATCAAGCATTACTCAAAAATAAAACATTACAGATAACATAAATTGCACACTTGTACACATCGTACAGAGATTTCTAGGAAAATACTTAACCTCAAAACTGCGGAAAATGTTCCGTTATTTTTTTTTTCCTGAAAGAATATTATTTTCATTCGTTTTTTAACGTCCTCCAACGTTGTTGTATCTGACATGAAATGATGCTCAAATGAGCCTAGGGTCCATAGAGCTTAGAGGTAGCAAACCTTCATCTTTCAGGATAAGGGAAAACCTCGGGTAAAAGGCTTATCTAGGTAACTCGCCCTGACGGAGATTTGAACTGGGGAGCCTTTGAACATGCTCCCTACGCCGTAGAGGAGGGCGTTTCATATAAGTGAAATGAATATCTTAAACTTTCGTAACTTGTAAAGTCATCTTCAGTGTTTTGGGAAATGATAAAATTATATCTAGGCTAAAAGTTTCCTTAGTAAAATGCAGAGATCGTTAAAATAATTGTACTAAAAGCACTTTCTTTTTCCTCGCAGTATTAACCATAAGTGAATATTCCCGCTCCAAATTATTCTTTACATTGAAAATTTTTCGCCGGGAACGCCTCCATAAATACCCACAAATTTCCCTCCACCAATGAGTATTAAAATCATTCCGTTCAAGTATGTCTGTTTGATCTGTTTACATCAGAATGGTTCTGGTTTGAGACTGTTACACCTAGTGTAAGATGAAGCCCCGAAGGGAAGTGATAAAAAGGAAATGTGGAGCCCGTTGTCACTTTCGTGTGGGGTAGAGCCAGGTGGGCAAACCTCACCGTTAGTGCGAGAGGTGGGGGGCGTGAGCACCGGCCAAGGTCTGCTCTTTATGGAAATTCGGTCAGACTTGTTTACGTCTCAGAGAGGTCACACCAGTTCGGTGGTAGCAGTTGGTACCTCCTTCCGGCTACTGCCAACCCCGACGTAGCATACCTACGCTTTCATTGGGGGATTTCTTTCAGCATCGGCCCGTCCTTCTCTGTATGTTTAAACAACAGGCACTTGAAGGAAAATTTGTTTAAAGCCTCGTGCATTGTATGCTTGCAGTCTCATGCCAGCGCCAACTCCCGGTGTCGAAAGTGGCTAAAAGTGACGGCTATAGAAATATGTACGTAAATCAGATTTCACATCAAGGAAGGTTATTTCATTCAGAAATAATTTTCTGCCTTTAATTACAAAATCTCTCGATTCTGTATTAAAACGGTTAATGTGAAAAACAAACTTGGCAATTCAAATTTCTTGCAAATTCCTGTAAGGTGCAATTCAATGGAATATCTGTACCCCAACTTCTCTGTGCAGAAGTTTGAAGGTTCCATTAATTTGGACCTGAAAGATTGTGATCAACATTTTTTGCTTCTCTGATTTATTGCAGTAAACCTCTGTTTATTATTTTAAATATTTTAGTCTAAAATCACGTTGAGGGAGTCCTGAGCTCGAATGTCGGTCAGGACAAGTTATCTAGATAAGGTTTTTCCTGGGGGTTTCCCTTTTCATGAAAGATGAATGTTTGCTAACTCTAAGCTCTATGGGACCTGGGATCATTGGAGCATTATATCACCTTATTTTTTGTCACATATGACTTAACGTTGGAGGACCTTGATTTAACAAAGCCTAAAAGTTACACTGGAAACCGAAAATGAAGAGTAATTGCTGTATGTTACGAACACAGGCATAAATTGGCTGAATCCTTATGTAAAATGCCTTTAAATGCCTAGTTTTGTGTAAACTAGGAGCCAAAAGTTGTATCAGAAAGCCTAGACTGTCTTATAAAATACTGAATTAGTATCTGGTATCTTTTGTTCTCGTGGAGCATTCAAGTTTTTTGACCCTGCTTTGGTCAGGTTCCTCATTTGAATCAAATTTTAAGCTGTTGTTTGGTCATCACATTTCCATGTTGTCTATATTCCACTGTCGTAAGCCTAACGAGGTGTACGTATTTTAGAAATCTTCAGCTCTATGACTTTGTATCTGGGATGGATTGAATGATTTTTATGGATTTTAAAGTAATTTTGTTCGTTTGAGCACCCCGCTATGACAAGTTATAACCTAAACAATTTATTGACCTCCTATGGTTCCTTCACCTCACCCGTTCCTCCTGGAGATGATAACCACTACAGTACCGCGTTGAGTTCATGTGCAGAACGTTCCTCTTTCGAACAAAGTAGATGACTTTTCATAGTTACTTGAATAACAACGAATATGTCGCAAATTTTGATTCACAAAGTTTGACACGAACTGTGGGCAATTTAACGAGATTTATATGTCGTGTACAGTAAGATTTTATATTTCTTAAATGCTGTACCAGTTATACATAAGTTATTTAGAATAAAGGGATATTCTAGACTATTCCCAGCAAAGAAATTGAAAATATAATTCATGCAAATACCTTAAACATAGAGCATTTTAATAAACGTTTTTGAGCCTTTTTTTAAAAGTAAAAATAAATGAAACTTTGTACATATAAGGGGTAATTTGCGGAGGGGGGGGGGGCTCTGGGAATTCTTTGGGAGACTTAGAATTTAAGTAACTTGTTTAGTTTTGGGTCATGCTAGACCTCATTCTTTTTGGTTCCATTTTAGGTATGTAAATAGTAGAGACCGTAATAAATGTAAGAAATATGTACGTATAATATGCTTTGAATGGCTCCAGTAGGATATCTAATGTTTGAAGGTTCTAAGATAAAACAGTAAACCCGTATCTCCTCACAATTATTTACAAACAAATTAAATCTCGTCAGTTGTCGCCTCGCCTCAGTGAAATAGGTCAGACATTATCTGTTTTTGTTAGCATCGATGAGGATTTAATTAACTGTGCCCTAGTTGAATGGGTCAGCCACACGTGCGATGGAATGCCGAGATAAAACCACGAAGCTATGTAAAACACAGAATTTTGTTGTGTCTACCTAGTACTTTGTAATTAGCGTAGTTATCGACAGACAGATTAATGGCAGGTTCGCGGGTTCATGACTGCCAGGTAAACATGTTTTCCATAGAAAACGCTTGCATAGTTTTGTCATAAAAGCCACGAAAAGTTAATGTGTGTAAAATCTGTCAGTATTTCTGCTATTGGCTGAGGAAATGGTGTATTGCATTCCAGGCAAAAATTCGATATTCAGATTTCACCTATGAACAGCGCCACTCAAAACTATTCTAGTTTGTGAAATTATATTCTGAATGAATTTTGTAGAGCTTTATTTAATATGTAAACAGTGAGAGAAAGACAGATACTACGCACAGTTTGTGAAATAATTATTTCTGTGACAATAAGCTTTCCAAGATTTCGTTGCTATGATTTCATTTTTTGGAGTCCAAAGTCGCCATTCTTTTTTCTCTCGATTTTCAAAAATGAAGTTTTGGAGCCAGCTAATAGCGAATAGTACAAAAGTGAATCGAGCATATATTGACACATTGCTTCACTCACACTGTTTCAAGAGCTCTTGCTCCTATCCTCAGCTGATACTCGATTAGTGTAAGTTGTAGTGGTTTCTTCTTTCTCCGTATTGTCAATAGATGGCGTGATGTACTTGTGAAAGATGTCCGGTGGTGGAGTTTCAAAATTCATGACTCTATGACGATTTTTGTTGATGAAGATTTTTTCCCATACGGAAAGGTCTATGGGGTGATTAACATATTTTATTAGAGATGTTTCCAAGTTGATGTCATGTCTAGTATTCAAAACATGAAAAGCCACTGCTGATTTTTCTGTTTCACCGTTTTTAATGTTTCTTATATGTTCTTTAGTTCTGATGTTAATATTTCTTTTTGTTTTTCCTTTATAAATTTTAGGGCAAGTTTCACATTTGATCTCATAGATTCCTGGTTTTTCTTTGGTAGTGATTGAATTTTTGGGAGGGCCTTTTAACAAATTTCTGATATTAAACCTATTTTGAGGTGCAAGAGTTATGTTGTGTTTTGAGAAGATTTTTTGGAATAAGTTTTTTTTTCTCTTTTTCTCCTGTAGGTTCTAGGGTGGTGGTTTCTTTTATTTTCTTAGCTTTGTTGAGTCTGTTAACTGTTTTGTCTACTAAATTTGGGTTGAAACCGTAGCTAAACAAAAAGAAATATTAACATCAGGACTAAAGAACATATAAGAAACATTAAAAATGGTGAAACAGAAAAATCAGCAGTGGCTTTTCATTTTTTGAATACTAGACATGACATCAATTTGGAAACATCTCTAATAAAATACGTTAATCACCCCATAGACCTTTCCGTATGAGAAAAAATCTTCATCAACAAAAATCGTCATAGAGTCATGAATTTTGAAACTCCACCACCGGACATCTTTGACAAGTACATCATGCCATCTATTGACAATACGGAGAAAGAAGAAACTACTACAACTTACACTAATCGAGTATCAGCTGAGGACAGGAGCAAGAGCTCTTGAAACATGTCCTGTGAATAAACAGTGTGAGTGAAGCAATGTGTCAATATATTCTCGATTCACTTTTGTACTAATTTGTGCTTCACTGTCCCTACGCTTCTTTCAAGTTTATACTTTAATAGCGACTAATTTGACTTGTTGCAGCCTCGTGTATCCCTCTGCGAGCCCACAACGATGTATATTGAATCCAGTTTTGCCCATGTTTATCTTGATTAAAATGAACTAAATACAAAAATAACTGTTTTATAAAAATAATTTACAGTCGGTAGAGAAAGACCCGTGAATATAAACATATCTAGATGTTCTTGTTTTTGTCTTTTATGACGAATCACATGAAACCACTGTATGGAAGCAGAGCTTCTGAAACGGGAAGCTGTTATTCATTTTTTATCTGTATGCCATGCAAAGAGAACGGACGAGGTCTTGAAAGAGTTGACCATCGCCTTGAAAGCTACTGCACTCCCGTATTCTCCATGCACCTAACAAAAATTTACAGTAAAATAGCGCTTTATCTCGATTAACATGATGTGGATAGGGGAATTTAATTTATTCGTGATCGATCAGCATTACATGCTTTGCAGATCCTAATTCACTAATTGAATATCACGTAAAAGTTGAATGAATGTGTAGTGTTTAACGCCCGCTTTTACTACATACGGCACCGCAGGCGATGACACTGATGATACATGAGATGAAGATGGAGCACCGGTGGAATGAGATGGCGGGGGAAACCGGAGGTCCTGGAGAAAACCCGCCCCAGCGCTGTGTTGTCCACCACAAATCTCACTTTGCGGTCGCCTGGGATCGAACCCGGGCCGCCTTGGTGAGAACCAGGCGGTCTAACCACTGAGCCACAGCGCGGCCTTACTTAAAAGTTGATAGAAGTAAGTAAGACCAATAACAATGATGTCTTGCAGTTAGCTGTATTAAACCAAAACAGTGTTACTTTTGTTTTGATTTATTCTTGTATTTATTCTTCTTTCTTGTATTATACAAAGGTACATACTTTTTATATCTATATGTTGAGCGAAATTACTTTTGAATGAACAAGATCCCTAAGGCTATTTATAGAAAATACATAGTATACATTTTTTTCGCGTAAATCTGAAGCAACGTAGCCAAAGTAGCTAGTTTTGTTTTAAGAAAATCAAAATAAACATTTATATGTAAAGAGCAGTTGGAATGAAGCGATTTTCTTGAACATCTTGGATCCATGGAAATTGCTGGTTAAGGGGAGGCATCTGTGAAAAATGCTAAAATCCAGAGTTTACATCAGAACTGCTTGAAATTTTGTCATTAGGTGGGGTATAGGGAATCTGGTTAAGCTTTTAAAATTCATCTTTCTATCTTAAGTAGTTTTTTTTTTCAAAAAAAAATTTAGTGCTTTTTATAGTATTTTTGTATGTTACATAAAAAGTCCCAGGTCATACAGTTTTTCTTTTACAAACTTTAAATTTTTGATTCAGGTTTCTCTGTACATCAGTTATAAAAGTTGCTATACTTTTTAAAGTGTGTATCAAGTATTTTTGGACAAAAAAATTTATATGTGAATATATTAAATTTTTCTTAATTTGTTTGCAATTTTGAGATTTAAAAATCAATAATAAATTTACTATTTAATTTAAATAAACAAAAATACCAAATTTTACTAAACATTTATTTATGAATATGTATGCACAGTTTAATACAAATTCGTTGAGAATTGCAGAAGTTGGAGCATTACAAAAATGTTCAAAAATTGAAAGAGGAGAAAAATGAATTTAAATATTTAGATACAAATTACACTAATTTCTTTACTTTGAAAACTCTATGCATCATATGCAGGCCCTACAGCTATCTTATTACCTTCTTTCTCTTTAATTTGGTTACCTTTGGCCCTTTTTTTATAATTTTTCTATCTACAATAGTTTTTACCAAAAAAATAATAATTTAATTTTTTGCTGCGATTTCTTTACATCGGGAAACATATTACATTCTCTACAATTTTTGTTATAAATGATTGGAACTTTGGATTCTGGATCCTTTAGATAATAGTTGCAAAACTATATATGTATATACTCATTTGCCCAAGTCTAATGGTTCAGGAGAAAATTTAAGGAATATGATAGAATTTTCTTGAATTTTTTTCAGTTTTCTTTTCTCAATACCAATCATTATTAATTTATTCATTTACAGCCATAATGATACCAATTTTTATTGAAAACTTATCTAGGAATATACATATATGCAAGACTTAAAGAAATTCATTGAAATCTTTAGTGTCTGGACTATAAGGAGTATTGAAAATGCTAAAAGTTGGACATGAAAAATCTAGTACAAAAGTGAATCGAGAAGATATTGACACATTGCTTCACTCACACTGTTTATTCACAGGACATGTTTCAAGAGCTCTTGCTCCTATAAAATATGTTAATCACCCCATAGACCTTTCCGTATGGAAAAAAATCTTCATCAACAAAAATCGTCATAGTCATGAATTTTGAAACTCCACCACCGGACATCTTTGACAAGTACATCACGCCATCTATTGACAAAACGGAGAAAGAGGAAACCACTACAACTTGCACTAGTCGAGTATCAGCTGATGATAGGAGCAAGAGCTCTTGAAACATGTCCTGTGAATAAACAGTGTGAGTTAAGCAATGTGTCAATATCTTCTCGATTCACTTTTGTACTAATTTGTGCTTCACTGTCCCTACGCTTCTTCCAAGTTTATACTTTGGATGAAAAATCTAGTTAGAAACTCTAAATATAAACAACTATCGCTTTAAAAGTTACTGCATCTCATATTTTCCTTGCACCTAAAGAAAAATTGCTTATCTCGATTAACATGATGTACAGAGGGGAATAGTGGCTAAAAGTATAGTTTTGTGAGTAGGGAAAGTCATCCGAGTAAGCAGAGTTTTGAATTACGCTGTTCACATGGGTGCACACAAACCCACCCACACGGACCTTATCTGAAAATGTCTTTGAATTCCAGTTGGCTCCGCGGATTCTCAATATCGAACTTTTAGATGGAGTGATTACTCCCTCTACCTGCTAGGGAAAGTTCCAATTGTGGGAGGATAAAAAAATGGAGGGAGAAAGACTGGTGATTTTTTGGCTGTAGTGTTCACAGTTTTTCCTTATACCTTGATGTTGCAGCTGTGATTCTTAGAAGAGTTGCTAAATAAATTATTGCAATAACGCCCCTTTTACAGGACTACTAATACGTCTATTGAAAACAAATGAAGAGCAATAACATTCGAGGCAGATCTGTTCAAGGATGTTTGCCAAATGGCAATTCTTCAGAATTATTTCGTCATCAGCACTCAAGGTTTCAATAAGGCCAGACTCTTGTTAATTTCCAATTGATTTAAATTGTTGACTGAAGGCCTCTTGCAGAATTAATTTGAAGAAGACGTGAGTAAGCATTTGTCGATGTAACGAAAACCTGGCTGAAAATACATGGTAATTACTGAAAAGAGAGTTCTCTTACATTGTTTGTATGATAAGAAAGGGAAAGCCGGTTCGAAGAAATCTCTCTTAACAGGAATAGACGTTTCTGTGTAATCCTTTTGTTAGTGGTGTTGAAAGAAAAAACCTTTGAAGATAGACCTTTCCTAATATTTATGGCGCATTTAGTTAAGACGCTTGCAGCAGAAAGATAAAGGCATTTCTGCAGAGAGCGGGAAGCTTATAAAGTATCTTTTGCAATCGCTCCCCCTGTCAGAGTTGCAAGAGGATTTGCGACTGCAATAAAAGAGATTGGGTTTTGAACTAGCGACCCCTCGCGCGGGCTCTGACATCGAAGACAAATGAATCCACGTGACCTCGCCTGCCGCGGGAGGAAAAAACTCATAAGACAAAAGAACGCATGAAATAGTTGTGTAACCAAGCGCTTCAAAGCTACGGCGTAGTTTCGCGCGTTGTCATGGTAACGCGACCTTGTTTTGTTTATGACGTAGCGCATCGCACCTGATGCGTGCGTTCCCAGACACAAATAGCGTTTCCGGTCGTCTGCATGCCTTCCCAGATCACTGTGTGAACTATTTTGGGGGGATCCACCCACAGAAGTGTTTGGGTTCTAACTAGTGTTTTTTCTTGCTTTTTCCGTCTGTGAGGTGTGTTTACCATTTAATGGGCTGCTACTGCTTCCAGAATTGGGTTACTTTTTAAAATAACGATTACTCGTTCAGCAAACATAGATCATTGCGTAATAGTCATAGCGTGAAAATTGGCAAGACTTCGGAAAAAGAATTAAACTCTCAAACAATGAGGATAAATAACTTACAACGAAACCGAGTTATTGAAGTCCTTAAATATTGCCTTTGAAAATCTTTCGTTATATAATTTTACAAGTTAAAATATTTAATATTTGCTTTCAAGCTGTAATTCATGATCAGTTATATTTTGTTTGGAAATTTAAAAATAAAAATGCTGTATTAGTAATTTACATTTTGCCCTTGATAAGGTTGCTTTTAAAATTCGTTACTAGTGATTCCTAAATGAATAAAATTATAAAAAGTAATAATAACGCCTAGATGCTAGGATACTACGAACACTAGAAGCCACAAAAGAACAAAGAGGCGAAGGTGGTTATGACTGAGTTTCTAACTGTTGCTCTAGTACACAGAAAACGCTTCCAAAACAAACTGAACTTTCGGATGTTTCGTTCTAAACATGTACTGTTTGTGTAAAACGTCACACTCCATGTGTGCAAGAGAGCAGAAATTAGAAGTGTCGAGGGCTGCAAGAGATTAGAAGAGCTACTAGAATGCAGATGCAGTCACATATACAAAGCATTGTACTTTTCACACTTGCACCAGGTGGAACACTGACTCCCCACATGCATACAAGTGGGCTGGTCAGTGCTAGGGACATCTTCGCTTCAGGAATGGCGTTTTACACAAGCTCTACATAGATAATTAGGAATTCAAAAATAGAAGACAATAGGATTCTGTCATGCTAGTACGAGGAGCATTCTATGTTCCAAGAACAACTTCAGTTTTTCTTTTGTTTCTTTTTCTCTTTCTTTCTTTTCTTTCCTTCCGTTATTGCCATAAATAACTACAGGTAGACCACAAACAAACTGCGGTTGGTGTGCGCATGCACGAGGAGAGCCTTCTCCCCTTCTCGCCATCCCACATCACGTGACTCCCACGTGCGACAGAGCGCAAACCACGAGTGTATTTTAATACTGTTTTGATTTTCAAAGTTAACAGAAAATAATTACCATAGACATGAGCTCACAATCGAACAACAAATAGGTAGAATCATAGTTTCTTTAAACCCTGAGGAACAACGCAGGGATTCAGCAGAAAATGCAAAGAGTGAATGTAAGAGTGAATGAAACATGACCAGTGCAGCCCGCACGATGGAGGAGAGGCAATCTAAAATGACGGAAGAGAGGGAAAGCTAGAGGACTCCAGTGTTGGTAAGACATGCCTCCAACTGCATTTTGTTCGCGGTCTAGTTATATTAAAAGAATACTTTTAGTCCGACAAATTTCTAACTTTTGAACACCCTCGGATTATATTCAAAAGAATGCAAAATAAGCAACTGCCTTATCGTCAGCTTCATCATTTGATACGAATCTTGTCCACGCTGCATTTCTTCACGGAGCCGAAACCAGGAGTATGGCGGGTTTGGGAACACGTGGTGTAATTTTGTAGTAACAATGCCAGATTATGTGAGGAACCTTAATCGTGGTGCGTTTTCTGGAAAGTTTGCACATTTATCCTGAATAGCATCCTTCACTGAGACGTCATACTCCCTGATGATGGTCCAGCCCCTTCGGAGGCTGTAAATGAGCGCCACTTTTTATCTGGATGGAGGCAGCCTATTGTCAGCAATAGGCTCCCACTATTTGGACTGCCCCTCCATCTCTGGCATGTAATGATAAATAGACGTTTCGTCTATGTTGTGAGATATTTGGTGAAACCAACTGGAATCGCATTTAAACAAGTATAAATACTCTTGAGGCATGTTCTTTCGACCACGTTCTTCGTACGTAAACGCGACACTCTATGAGCAAAAAACTTTCTCATGTCCAGCACTTCTTGTAAAAAGTATTAGTCACAGTCTATAGAGAGAGGTGTTTGATATGTCGATCAAATCGCGTGCCATTGGTTATAGGGGTTATGAATTTTTGTCATAATAGTATTCAGTAATCTCGGTTTTGACAACCTCTGAGTGCTCACCTCGCTTAACTTTAGCAGCTTCTTTTTTAACCATTGAAATTAAGGGAAAGAATTCGTGAATCTCGAATCTAATTTCTGTTGAGGTTAAGAGGTTCAAAATGAGGCACTTAAACGTAGCTCGCATTAAGTTTTATCTATTTCATTATATCTACATTATCATCACAAACAAGTGACTACACCTACGCGTCCGAAAATTAATAGCGCGCCGTCTAAAATAGGATTTGGCAAACTATGGCCCCTGAGCTGCTTTTACTTGGTCCCTATAAACTTCACAAAGTATAATAAATAAAGTAATTGAACAAAATATAAAGACCATTACATGAATTTAGTTCCAAAAGTTAAATGCATTTATGCATTTGAGATTTTTAATCGATGTGCAGTGCAATGAATGATCCGCTAAAGAACAATTGAAGTTCATTGAATTGCCTGTCACTTGGCTTTCTCATTTGAAACATTTTGCATGAGCACGCATCAAGTAAGGTATATCTCTGAACGAATGTTTAAAAATGAAGTATGTCACATTGGAAGTCTGTTTTTTGTTCTTACGAAAAAAGGGGGGAGGGGGAGAAAAAGAAATCGATTTCCGTCTCCTAGATATGCAGTTGTGACTCCACCTTATGGCAACGAAATTTCTGGATTCCTGGAGGTTTTAATAGCCCCTATGTAAAGATTTACTATACTTCTGTGTGTATTAGAGAAGATTGTGTCCAGCGTAACTTCACAAGTTACTTGGCTGATATTTACAATTAACAAGTGATATTTCTGTATGCTATGACAAATGTATAGTACCGTGATTGTTCAAATTCATCCGTTTTGCCCCTATGACGTTGAACACTCATGTTGCGGCTTGTTTATAATTTAAAATTAAGAATTCTTTATTAAGCAAATTTATCATCGCCAAAAGGAACAGACTGTTCGACATTTCCAGTGGTCAGAATACTCTTGTGGAAGGTTTAAGGAAACCAAAAACACACCATATACTGAACCATGAACTACAGGAAATGTTTGCTTAGTGACTGCGAAAATTATATATCTGGAAGATTTTCAACAAAATTTCCTCACTCTAAATAATGGAAAGGCCACGCATCCAAGGTGCTTCTCTTTTCTTGGCACTGTGTCGCCGTTAAGTCCGACCACCAGCACCACACGATGACAGATGGGGAAATAGCAGAATGACACTGCTATTGTTCCGCCGAGTCGCTCTAACCCATTGAACTACCATGGCCAACGTGCCGTCCTGACATTAAATTCTCCAGTTGACTCATATATTTCCCCGGTAAACCACTAGGGGCTCTCGCATCCGAGATACACCGCTTGTGGAGACTTATTATCGTAAGTATTTGAGTCCCAGGCTTCATCATTAAACTCTTATTATTTTAATTAATGATGGATATCCATCAAAAACCTTAGCCTATATACGGCTAGTGTGGAGAAATGATTAATTTCCATCAATTAACTAAAATAGCAGTTCTAATGCCCGATTTCACCAACAGATGTTAAAATCGACGTTGACAAATGTAACGTAACAATTGTCACAGGGCTAAATCTAATGTTAAATTTCTTGCATTTCACCAACATGTTTTCTTAAAATGTTAACAAACCTGTGTTAACGCCAAGAAACTTTTAAATATCACAGCTATAGAAGGCTGTGGATGATTTTCTGAACGCACTCCGATGGGCTCACGATGCGGTTTTGTTTTCATTTTCATCTGCACAAATGGCGGATGAACAAAATCATAAATAAAGACGTGAGACAAATTTCTGATCGACGGAGAAAGAATTGTTAGTTAAAATGGTGACGAAGTGTAAGGATATCGTGGAAAATAAGAGGACGGATGCAGTGAATGTAAAAGAGAAAGATGTCAAGGGGAAAATATTGGAAACGAATTTAATTCAAATGCCTGTGTCACTACTACAAGCACCAAACAACTTGTCAGTATTACGTAAATTTAAAACGAGGTGCGAATAACAAGTGCCTTAAACGGTTCAAGATGGGAGGTGAACAATGTATTATCCACATAATTCAGTGAATTATAAAATCGCAAAATTATTAATACTTGAAGCAAAGGCGAGATCGGCATATTCCTTTCGATGTATATTCTAACTCATTACGTAAATTTAAAACGAGGTGCGAAGGACAAGTGACTTGAACGTTTCAAGACGGCAGGTGGACAATGTATTATCCACATCATTCAGTGAATTATAAAATCGCAAGGTTACTAATACTTGAAGCTAAGGCAAGATAGCCATATTCCTTTCGATGCATGTTCTAACCTCTCTTGTACATCCGCAGTAACCTTCATAGCAACATGTTTCGACAGTCTGTACCTCCGTAAAACAATTTTCTTCGGATAGTTTCTTAAAATCATTTCTCCTCATAGGCCGTACTCTATTATGAATGCCATTTAGACGGACTTAAATATAGCAAATCGATATCAACAGCTGAGTTCATGCTCGCCATCTTGACTATTTACAATTGTTAAGGACTTATCATCAGAAATTCGGCGTGTTAGTTTAACATGAGATTTACACGAGTGTTAGGCTAACACTTGTTGGTGAAATGCAATTTTTGTTTTAACTATTGCTAAACTCGTGTCGTCTTAACATTTGTTGGTGAAATCGGGCATAAAGATTTTGTTTAAAATACCATTACATTTTGCATTTTCAGTGAATTTCCTTAATTATGAATTTAGTATAACGTTTAAAGCGATAGATAAATACTTTACACCGGAAAATAAAGAAGGCGTTATTAAAACAATGTATCTTAAATACATGACATTTACTATTTCCGAAGCATTCTTTATAATTGGTTTGAATTTTTAAACACTCTGCATTTTACAAATGCTAAGTCGCTATTCAATTTTGACCCGTACAGGCAAAAGGTGTGAAACTTCAAAAGTAAGTATAGGACTATTCATTCAGCCTCTTTTTTCTTCCCACTCCTCTGCTAACTTAATATATATAAACAAGGGAATAACTTTTCCTAAAAGTAATTAATAAAAGAATGGATAGAGTCAGTTCTGTGGAAATGTACATCAATTTTGACGTTCTTAATTAATGGAAATATTAGTAAACCCACACACTTTTGAAGGTCTATGTAAATAGGTGATAATACATTCTGTAATAATGGTTATATATTTTCATAACGTGTTAAGCCGCATTCCTTACCAACAGGTGTCAATTTCAATACAAAAAAGTGTTGCAGTCTCATTATTTTCTATACTCTTGTATCTGCTTACTTTATTTTGAGATGAATATTTGTCGACATTGCTTTATTGTATATTTCTTTGTGGATTCAAGAACATTAGTGATGGTACAGTAGGCTTTAATTTAATGTCAAAACCTTTAAATAGTGATTGCTATGTGGTAGATTTGAAAGTGCGTTCTCCTTGTATGGCCAAGAGGGAGAGAACAGAAAGGAGAGAAAAAGGTGAACAAGACTTCACATTTGAGAAAGGTTTGGTTGTTTTAAAATGCAAATAAGCAATACCGAATATCTCAGAAATAAAGCAAAGTAAATTAATAAAAACTAAAAATGAAATAAATATTTGGTATACATTGTGTGCTTTAAGATATAACTTTTCTTCTGCAGTAGCTCCAGCTTTTCAAAAAGGAGAAGATTTCAGGGACTATTTCCAGAAAGTTCAAGATACACATTTCAATTGGCATGAGCCTATTTTGAAGGTATCGAGTTTTAATCAAAACCATTGAGAGCCGTTTTTCATATAAATCACAATTTTCGAAAGCTTTTCCATATAAATTGAAAATCTTGCAAATCTTAAGGCATCATTGACAGATGGAGAACTGAAACATGAAGTTGGATATCTAACAAAATTTCCGCTTTCTTTTCTCAAACACGTGTGCTCGTGGACATTCTTCTTTTCCTTTTTGTTTAGATGACCTCAAAACTTGTATTTCCGATGAAATTTTGAGGTGAAAGCTTCGGCTGGAGTACAATACTTTACTTAATAGTACTTACTAGAGAATAAAAAATTGAATGATTGAATTATGAAAGCACATCGAAAGCGACGTAAGGTTTGTTAGCTAAATTTCACGTTTTGTGCATTGGTTTTTCTTTTAAAAACTACAGGTAGACCGCAAACAAAATGCAGTCGATGTGCGTATGCTCGAGGAGAGTCTTCACCCCTTTTTTATCAGGTGACTCACACCCCTACCTTCCTGAATACGACAGAGCGCAAACTACACCAAACGCGCGTATTTTAATGCTGTTTTGATTGTCAAACTTAACAGAAAATATTTACCTCAGGCATGACCTCAGAATCGATCAACAAATAGGTAGAATCATAGTTTATTTAAACTATGGAACTAAGCAGTGATTCGGTAGAAAATGCAAAGAGTGAATGTAACAGTGAATGCGAAAGCGAATGAAACAGATAAACAGTGCAGCCCGCGCGATGGAGGAGAGGCAGCCTGAAATGACGGTAGAGGGGGAAAGCTAGAGTTGGTAGGCCACGCATCCAATTGCATTTTATTTGCGGTCTAGCTATAGGAGAATTTGTCCTTTGTATAATCATCACACACGTTTTCCAAGGTTGTATATAAAATTAGTAAGATGAATGTTGCCTACTTCTAAAAGAACATCGTACATTTCAGTTTAATTTAGTTTACCTAACTTGTGGTAACAAGAATACCGTTGTATTGTACCGATAAGTTCGATTTTGAGATGTCCAAAATACACGTTTTGAGTTCAAGCAAATCTCCCAAAAACACGTGTGTGAGAGAGAAAACGAGAGTAATGGAGAACAGCAGTATAACCCAAAAATTAAAAAGTTGAATGAAAGGGCAAATAAGTCTTTTAAATCCATAAAATTTCTTAAATTTTCCGTAAATGTCCTGTAATCTTATAGGACAATTTTTTTTCTCCAAAATGGTTGTCAACATTTAGATTAAAATATGCTTTGAGATATTTTTGAAATAAAATGTAGATATTTAATTTTGTATGAAAACCTACTTTAATCATTCTCATTTTGAATGAATTTTCCTTATTTTTTATAGCCAATAACCCAATTATATTATTTTAAGTGAACAATGTTATTAAACACTGCTGTCTGAACTTCTGTGACGTAATGTAATGAAGTGTTTTATATAGAACATCAGAACAAAAGAGTAAGGAAAGTCAGTTTTCATAAGTCCATGGTTCATAAAGCTATTTTCTAAAATCGGTAGTGTTATTTGTCCACTGCATACATCAACTAAAGTAATTATGAAGCTATAAGATGCATATCTTGTTCATTACAGGACAAGAAGTTTTGCATAGTCATTAACACCGTGAAAGTGGTTCAGGGATAAGCGATTTTCTTTTCTGCACAGCAGATACGAGCCACAAAAAATGCTTTGGCAGACCTTCTCCTGTTTTTGTTTTATGGTTTTAATGACCCTTGCCTTAAGCGAGGTCTTGCTGTGACCTTGCTCGGTTGTCACAGCTTGCGTGACATTCCGCGCAGAAAAGACCAGCAAGGCGACGGTGTCATGCGATTTTTATATTCTACAAATTGCGTGCTTTTAGAGAGAAAAATGTGTTGCTTGCCTTTGCTTTTTGTATACCGGGTGTTAGACTTCGTATACCGTCTCCTTATATTGCAGTAACTGAAACAAAAGTTATGAAGTTCAGATTGTAGTTTCAGTAAGTGCGGTTAAGCTGCTGGGAAACCTATCGTAGTGGAACTGCCCATGACGACGGAGGCAGAGTATGCAGTGGTCATGCTGATCTTTCACACGAAATGGGTTCTGGGGGAGTCAGATACGACTGGCTTCAGAAATCATGTTATACAAATAGATATAAGTATTTTGGTTGGACCATGTACGATAGTAACATATTTAAATCGCAAGTCCAAAATATATTTGCCATATTTTCTCAGTGTTGTTCAATTTTAGGAGGCTTTGGAATGTTTAGTAATAAATGGCGCCTTTTTATTTCTATGGCAAACTTATGCTTTGCTATTGAACTTTCGTGGACGTAACGATAAAACCAAATATAATATAATGCGCGTTCAGATTCTTTTTTATTAACAATTACTGCAGTGCAGTTCAAACAGAAATTCTAAATATCCCTAGTCAACACTTAAGGTTCCAATAAAACAAGTTTTGTAAAAATTTATTTCTGTATCTGGTAGAATTATTGAGAAAAGTGCACCTAGAAATTAAATTGTTTTGATGCAGGAAGATAAGTGTAGGGTAAAGGGAGGTATTTTCGTGACATAGGCAATTTTGTGGTACTTTTTCAAAGGGATGTCACAGAGATTTCAGTTGGTGTTAATTCGTGTTTCACTGTTGGTAGCTGGCATATTTGTTCATAGAGCTCAGGAGCTATCGGCAGGCGCGTTGACACCAACTGATTTCTGTGTGACATCCCTTCTGAAAAGTATCGTGAAATTGTCTGTCACCAAAATACCTCCCTTTACCCTACCTACACCAGTTTTAGAATATTTAATTTCAAACGTGTATTTATTTAGTGCAATATAATTGTGTTGTGCAGCAGTTTGCAGTTTGAGTAATTTGTTTTATTTCTTTTACAGGTGAGTATTTCGAAGACCTAAGCTAAAGATGAGACTGTGATTTTTCGGAGGAAAGTATGGAGCAGGAAGGTAACACAAAGAAAAATTTTTAGTTGTACAGTAGACTATGCCAGTGTTCGGTGGGAGAGGATGCTGAGTGTGGCCGGACCTGAAGAAAAACAGCTGAGGGCAGGGTCCCTAACATTTATAGATTCAGCCTCCCACAACCCTCCCCTCTCCCTTGCAGGTGTGCACATCTCTGGACCACCGAACTCGTAGAGATTATCCGATATGGAGTTTGAGGATTTTCAGAGAGCAAAATCCCTGCCATGTACACCGAAACCCTCGTCGATACGTAGAATCCTAAAACAACCATCAGGATGTGAGGGGAAATGAAAGGAAACTGAGGGAGGAGATTCGATACGTAGGCCACCATGTTGGGCCCATTGTGCCTATGCCTCCAAGTGGTGCACCCCCGGGAGGAAGGATCAGGCGAAAGGAGACAAAGGCGGCCGATCCAAGGAGCCACGGCAGTGCAGAGGGTAGGGCCCCTACAGTTTACTTGGATAGAGACTTCCCCGACAGGCCAGGACAACGGACAGGCTCCCCAACTGCGGGACGGCAACGAGCCTAGCAGCCGAGCTCCAAAGGTCCCAGGCAGGCGATCCAAGCCCCAAAGGTCTCTGGCTGGTGGTCCTGAAATGGTCCCAGCAGAGGAGCGGAGACCGGCAACTGACCTACCGGATGAGGAAGTAGTTTTCCTCAGAGTATATCATCCTGCCATGCACCGCTGAGACACCCGCCGACACTTCTACCCTGAAAGAGACCACCAGATGAGAGATAATGTGAAATGATAATGGAGATGAAATGGAGAGACAGGAAATTCGGCGGATGTAATTAACCTACCCAGCATTCGCCTAGCGACCCCGGAAAAGCCGAAAACCCCATGGGTCAGGTAGGTTGGCCATGGGAATCGAACCCAGGCCTCCCGAATTCGGGCTACAACGCCTGAGCCATTCCGCTCGGTGTGAAATGGAGGGACAAACAATTCTGCGTATTTAATTATTCTTTCCACATTTGCCTAGCACCCGAGGAAACTTAAGAGGTTTCGAATCCATGATCTTTTGAATTTGTGTCACATACGCTAACGCATGAGCCATTTTACTCAGTGCGTAGCAAATAAGCGGTTGGAGTGATACAGGGGAACTGGAGTAATTACCTGACAGCTTGATGATCGTGCTCTTGAACTAATTTTCCGTTACTGTTTTGCAGCGTTTGCTAAGTATGAGGTTAGGAGCCCAAGTTCATTGCTTTCTGCATTTTCATCTGCCAAATAAGGTTATTTCTCAATTTCTATTTCTACTATTGGAGCTGAGGAAGACAGGACCTTCCAGCCCTGTCTACTAAACATTTTAATAATGAGACCACCAAGCAGGATATACTCGCGACGTCATTACATCAAAATCCATGCACGCGGTCACCCCAAAATAAATGAGCATCTGGTGTAATGGTACACAGTGAACATGAAATGATCTCCATCGTGACCCAGGGAACAGGCCGGTTCGCCCTTGAGGGCTATGTGATGGATGATCCTGCTTTCTGCACAGGGACCCATGCTCCATGTTTTTGTATAAACAGCGGCATGTTGCCAACATATAAATACTCTTAACGGTGGGTTATATCTTTCTGTCAATATCGGCCGCCTTCGTCAGAATCCATTAAGAGTTTTGACGTTGCCAACGCATTTATTTTCTGAAAAAACAAGAGAGATTCTGTTAAGTTATAGCTTTACAACTTATTTGATAGTAGCAAACGATGTCTCAATTATTTCTCGACCACTCTGGTTAGAATACGGCAGCTTAAACATAATAACAATGTTAAAACGTAACGTGGCTTTTAAACAGACAGATAAAATTTGCTATAGATTTGTCATTGGTAACAGAATCTGTTACTTTACTCGCTTTATTGCATCTTCCGCTCACTCACTAACAGGAGTGGCCGTTGTTAAGTATTTGTGTGCAGGAGGTCCATAGTTCAAACCCCCGTAAGCCATACTTCCAAATGCCTTGGGAGGTATCGTAAAGCAATTTCTTTTCCCCATTAATTCATCTCATTTAAGTGGCACAAAATCATTATTGAATCTCTCTCTCTCTCTCTCTCTCTCTCTCTCTCTCTCTCTCTCTCTCTCTCTCTCTCTCTCTCTCTCTCTCTCTCTCTCTCTCTCTCTCTCTCTCTCTCTCTCTCTCTCTCTCTCTCTCTCTCTCTCTCTCTCTCTCTCTCTCTCTCTCTCTCTCTCTCTCTCTCTCTCTCTCTCTCTCTCTCTCTCTCTCTCTCTCTCTCTCTCTCTCTCTGGAATTACAGCGTGGAAGATAAATTTAGGCAACTGTTTTACCATTTTCGTATTTATTCCACATATTTTGTTGTTTATCTTTTGATAATCATGATAAGTTTTGGCATGATCAGTTGACGATAATGTCGTAATGACCTTAAGGAGGAAAAGAATTGTGCTAGTCAAACAATGAATATTGAGATTTCATAGGAAATGTACGTTTTGAGGTCACATGAAAGAAGGACATGCAGGCGTGTGCATTACTGTGAACAAAACATGCAAAACGAGGAGTGGGATGAATGCCAAATCATACACAAGGATGCCAGAAGAAGATTTTCTGCAATACTTCCCCACCCTAAAGTATTCTTTCCATGCACAGATGTCGTAATTTTTAATTTTCTTAAAAATAACTGACGATCTCTTCAGATGTTACCATGACGACTGTGCTATAAATGTTCTGTGAATAAATAACCTAGGAAGTATCCAGCTGTGGGAGTCCATGAGTGATGTAGGAACATTTCAGGAGAAATGTAGACTTTTTTAAAAAAAAGTGTCTGTAAAATAAGTGCTTTCGTATCTGTAGCCATTTTCGAAATATTCACTGCTGTTAGATTGAGGTTTTCATTGTTTTAAAACATTTTTTTTCTAAATTACGTTCTCCAATGTTAAGGCATATCTGACGAATGAAATTGGTGAAATGATCCTCAAATGAGCGCAGGGTCCAGAGAGCTTAGAGTTGCCCTACATTCGTCTTTCAGGATAAGGGAAAACCCCGGAACAAACCTTATCCAGGTAACTCGCCCTGATCAAAAGTGGTCCTTGAGAAGAAAGTTAGAAATACAGTTATCTCCTTTTTGGAGTGAATAGCTTTAGAGTTCTTAGCAAAATTTGTTCAATATTTTCAATCCGGATGTTTGGTGGTAGTAGTAGGCAGAAGTAGTGTTGCATTAAATTGAGGTTACCTGAAGTGAAGAGTCAGTTTGCCTCTATCTACCCAAAACATTAGCCTATACACGGCTAGTGAAGTAATGATAAATTTCCATCAATTATCTTAAATAATAAGAGTTTAATGATGAAGCCTGGGACTTGAGTACTTACAATAGTAAGTCGTCACAAACAACGTATCTCGGATTCGAGAGCCTTTAGTGGTTTACTGGGAAAATATGTGTCAATTGGAGAATTTAATGTCATGACGGCACGTTGTCCATGGTAGCTTAATGGGTAAGAGCGACTGGACGGAAACCAGGAGATACGTGGCTCAAATCTTGGCCATGGCAATTAATTTTTCAAGTTGACTAAACAAAAAGATGCTTATAAAAACGTCCACGTAAGTTAGCCTGTGTGAAGGTAGACGAGCTTGGTATTGAAGTCTTGTTAGAGAGATACGACATGAAGACTTTCAAGAAAGTCTGCACAAAGCACTTGATGGAAGAGTTTCCATAAATTATTTTATCAAAAACGCTTCAAACAATTTTAATTGAAACAGACCACTTGTTTAAGATAATTAAATGACTAATAAAGTATAAGTTCTCAGTTTTCTGTAAAGGTCATGTTAAGTCCTGCTCAATGAACACATTTTATATAATTTTCTATAACAGATAAATGATACAATATTGCCAATAATTTACTACCAAAAATAATAACTTTCTTGTAGGCTCAGTCATTATTGATATATCCTTGCTATTGTATTTTTTCTCTATACTTATTTACTTTGTTATTTTCAGTGACCATGTTTCTTACCTTAATGTGAAGCTTGCACACAGTAAGCTGCTTTTTTGGCTACGTAGGAAATGAAGCTATTACAGAAATATAATTATTTGCCACTAAGGCTCCACTTATCTTAAGAAATTGGTGTTAATACTTCTTTCGAATGGAGATCGATTTCACAAACTAATCGCTTACGTCCTCAGTCCAAAGAAAAACACCGTTGTCAAGGAAATCTCCGTTACCGTGTTTTCCTTATGCTTTTTAGTATTACCAACATCTGAAAACGAAACAAAACTAAAAGCAGAATCAACTGCTGGTATTTCAAAACTCATTACGCGATGTTTATTTTTTAAAATAAATATATTTTCCCAAACCATTAAATCTATCTGACCACTTAATTGTTTTAATAATTTAACTTCGGGATTTAAATAAAATTACATAATAAATAAAATAAAACCATGAAATAAATCCCGAAGTTAAATTATTAAAACAGTTAAATGGTCGGATAGATTTAATAGTTTGGGAAAAGATATTTATTTTAAAAAATAAACATCGCGTAATGAATTTTGAAATATCAGCAGTTGATTCTATTTTTAGTTTTGTTTCGTTTTTATATGTTGGTAATACTAAAAAAAACATAAGAAAAACATGGTAACCGAGATTTCCTTGACAACGACTTTGTTTTCTTTGGACTGAGAACGTAAGCGATTTGTTTGTGAAATCGATCTCCATTAGGAAGGAGTATTAACACCAATTTCGTAAGATAAGTGGAGTCTTAGTGGCAAATATTTATATTTGTGTAATGCTTTTTTAGTGTTTGACTATCCCCTCAATGTCCCGCGTTCCTCCCTTACCTCCAACGAAATTTGTAATGGAACCACTCAAAAGACTGTTTTCAGAAATTCAATGTCAGGTCAGGAGATAGCGTGAGTATAGAAATTAATTGGGTCAAAGAAACGTAACTATTTAACTTGATTATCAAGCTGTATAATCTGTGCTCTGTGGAACAGTAGTTCAGATTTAGATTTTAGTTATTTGTTCAGTAGTGCGAGTGTTGATAATGTTTTGTCGTTGTTTATATTTGTGTTATATATCCAGTGATTCATTTGTGATTCATTTAATAAATATCCTGATGATGGGAGAGATGTACGCTCCCGAAACGTCGATTTCTAATCATCTTTTCACCTGGCATGCTTGCCGAGAACTTGAACATATTCATCGCCAGGAAAGCTTAAAGTCTTACTTTGCAGAAATGCTACATTATACATTTCGTTGTAGATACAAAGAAAAACAATAGAATGTCTAACTCTGAAAGAACTGAACGTCGGTACGCGAGAAACAACTGAACATCGAAAGGCCTTTAAAAGCTTAACGTTGAACAATTCGAGGCATTAATAATGGATACCTCGGTTTATGACACGAAAAAGTTATATTTGTAGTAATTCGTATGTAAATTTATTGTGTAGTAGTTTTTATGTAATTTTCAGCATTTTCCAGTTACACAGTTGCACACAGTTCTTTCCAAATGAAGAAGAATTTACAGAGAAGTGAAGATGAGTATTTATTTGTTTTTAATATGTGGTATTTTAATAATACCTATTATTAGAGCCTGTTTTAGCAAATTGAATATTTCGCAAAATCTTCCATGTAACGTGTAATCAGGGAGTACGTAGTAAGCTTTTTTAGCAGTAGTTTGTAGAAATTATATAAAACAATAACTATACAGCTATAGGAATTTAATTCTTTTAGAGTCTTTTAGGTTATAGTGAGAAATAAAGTGTTCCATTGTGAACGACAGAAAAGTGCAGAGAGGTGTTAGATTTCAAGTTAACTCAATAGCATCAACTTAACCTCCGGCGAGGTTCAATTTGTGTTTTGATTGGCCTTGATTGCCCCTTAAGACAACAGTGTTACCAATCTCGCCATGTGCAATTGCGCAGTAGTTTTCTCGAGGATCGAATTGCTGCCTGAACACGACGAGGCCAAGAAGTGCAATTTCTCATTTGAATTGCAACTACGTGCACTTGCATTACAATATTTGAGTATTTTAAACGACAGTTGCACAGTTTCTGTAAATTAACTATATATTATAGTTGCTTTTGAAGTATACTAGCAGAAATAGTGTGCTCAGTTAAGTGACATTTGTGCATACGATATCGTCATCTTTTTAAACAATTCTAACAGACAAATCAGTGGAAAGAACATCCTGCAGAAGAAATAAACAGTATATAGATTATATGTTCTGGAGTTTTTCAAGATTTTAAATTTTATTGGATTTACATTTCTTTTTTTATTGGACGATTTCCACTTTTGCTTGTGCTTTCAGGAATGTTGATATACTACAAAATAATTTAAGCTGGAGGGGAAAGAAGGTGGTCATAAAAGCTGAAGAAATAGTGAAGAAATTCAGTAAAAACAATATCTCCTTTTTGAAAAAGTGTGAGTTTAAAAGGGTTTTTAAAAATGAAAAAGAGATGAAAAATGTTTGAACACAATAACATGTAATATGTAATATTTTTCTCTACTTTAATTTGTATTCTATAACTTTTTGAAGAAGAAAATAAACATTTTCTAGAATCGTTGCGTTTTATATGCACTTTCTTCATATTTTAGAAGTTAAAAAAGCTATACATTTCATTCTGAATGAAATTAAATTGCATTGACAAGTTATTCCCCAGAAATACAAGATGTGCTCCCTCACCTCATTTCTATAGGTGGCTTTGGAACATTTCATTCTATTCTTTGAACTTTTAGATTAGGTTAACAAAGATCTAAGTTGTTTTTAACGTGCTGTCACAGGCATATCCGCACTTGAGGACTATATAGAGGATAGGGAATGATCCCAACTATAGAAAAATCGTAACCACCCTCATGGAAATCGAATTGGGGACCGCCCGCCTCGGTAGTGTAGATGGTAGCGTGTTTGCCTCACGTTCAAGGGGTCCCGAGTTCGAATCTCGGTTAGGGTGAGTTACCTGCATAAGGTTTTTCCGGGTTTTTCCCTTATCCTGATAGACGAATGTCGGGTAACTCTAAGCTCCATGGATCCCGGACTCATTTGAGCACCATTTCACACATTTCATTCGTCGTCCGATCTGACTTAAAGTTGGAGTAAGTAAATTCCGGGAAAAGAAGAAAAAAAAATTGGGCACCTCCGGTTGAAAAGTTAGCTTGATGACCACGTACTACGAAGGCAGTCAAGATACGCACTTTATCACTAGGTGTTGAATATTCGTATTCTAATCAAAATCGTTGGTCATTTTTGTGAAACTTCAAAAATAAAAATAATTAAAAAATAAAAAAGTAGGAAAATTTTTCGGTGTTAGGGGTAGTTTTGATTTGGAAGAATTTGCTATCAATTTGATAGATTTTGAACTAAAATACCATGGTTTTGTTTCTAACGTTGTCTACAGAGACTTCTGCTTAAAATCTTATTTTGGAATTCAGGGGTTGTAAAAACATGCATTTTCGTGACACTTCGATATTAAATGTTTGAATGGAAGCAATACTTCCTGCTATGTAAAAATGGTATTTGTAGCATAGCCATTTTGTTTCTAAGGAGCTGTTTTATGAGAGAATAATAAAGTCTATATTTGGAAAGATAGAGTCAAACAGAAAAATTCAATGCCATAGCCGGGATTTGAACAACGTCCAGTCGCTCTAACCCTTGAGCTACTATGGCCAACGTGCCGACATGACATTAAATTCTCCAACTGACTGGTGTTTTTATCCCGGTAAACCACTTGGAGTTCTTATAAACACATGAGACAACTACCTTAATGGCGACTTACTATGCTGTAAGTACTTTAAGGCCCGGGCTTTATAGTTAATCACTATTAGGTCAATTAATGGAAATTAATTGTTCTTTCACACTGGCCGTGTATAGGCTAAAGTATGGAAGGATATACAGAAAAATTCAATGCCATAGCCAGGATTTGAACCAAGGATCTTCTGGTTGCCGTCCAGCCGCTCTAACCCTTGAGCTACTATGACCAACGTGCCGACATTACATTAAATTCTCCAACTGACTCCTGTCGGAAGATCAGTGGTTGAAATCCCGGCTATGGCATTGAGTTTTTCTGTCTGACTCTATCTTTCCATTTAGCCTACATACGGCCAGTGTGAAAGAACAATTAATTTCCAAGTCTATATTTGCTTGTCTAGCGTATCATATGTATTTGGTCCAGGTTGAGCACATTTAAATAATACTAAAAGCTCTCTCATATTAGAACAGCATCTCTCCGTCTCCCCTCCTACATGTGTACAACAAAATCGTTCCAGTTTGAGACAGTTCTTTTGGTCCAGCAGATTTGAAGTCGTCATCTGTTCAACACTAAACCACTTTGTGTGCCACCCTTCATCACAAGTTTTATTCACTATCTCATTAACTTCTTTCATCCATATTTTCTTTGTCCTCTCGCTTCCCTTTGGGGACAGTGTTCTTTGGTGAGCTATTTTTACCCACCGTTGGCGTTCTTTTATCGCCTCATTTAACATTCTATCTAATTTAGAACATCTAGCTCCTCTTCTAGGAAATTCATTTCTGTGAAGTGTAATTTCGCTTTGTCCCTTTTCCATGTAGGTTATCAATTTGCGTCTGGTATTGATTTATAAATGTAGCTTTATTTGCGTCCGCTATTACGTATTACAGTAAGTAGAAAACGCATTTATTGGATTCCGCTCAAAAATTTGATACTGAGATTTTACGAAAATACAGCCTGAATATCGGGACTCCTCATAACCTTCCCAAAACATCCCAGAATGAATTATGTTTGTATGTGTGTTTAATATAGTACGGATATTTAAACTCACAAACTTTCCAGAATGTGACATGGAGATTTTGAAGAAAATCCCTCATTCCAAATTACTTTTATACAAAATGATTTCATTATTTTTATTTTCCCCAAAAATGTTTTAACGATTTTGATTTGACATTCTAATGACAAATGAACTGCATATCTTTAATCCTGTCGAATTCTCTTTGAAGTCCATTTAGTCTGAATGATATCTTTACAGAAGCCTTGAAAAATTAATTTTTTAAGTGTAAAACCAGCACTAATGTGAATCAGAAGGAATCTTATGATTTAGTTTCTCAAAAATAACATTTAAAGATGCTGCAAGATTTTATGTTTTTACATTTCCTGGTTCCCTTAAAGATTTCTTTTAGCTCATGTAAGTAAGATATTTTATTTATGTTATCCTAGAGTAGGTGAGGTTTATATGAAACAGTGCTAATTTTAAATCCTCTTATTAGAACTATTTTCCCTCAAGAAAGGAGCTGAAGGGATCCTTAACACCATTCAGTATTTAATTGGAAACTCTAAAAACCGGATAGCTCATTTCATAGGGAATAATAATGAAATTGTCAAAATATAGGGAGTAAAATATATTAGGAATTTTAGTGGTACCTCTGACCAAGTCAGAGGTTGTGATACTATTTCGTCTGAGTGAGTCGATCAGTCGTTTACTTTGGTGCGTCTTGAAACATTGGAGTGGGTGCTTGTATAATTGTACGGCATATGTTAACAGCAGAGTTCTTAAACCGAAAGTTTGAAGTAAGATTGCAGAATGTGACCAACCTGGTTCAGAAATCTTTCGAGAGAGAGCCTTGAACAAATGAAATGATACTACAGAGGTAGGGTCGTAAATGTTGAATAAATGTTTCAAAAACTTAAAAGGGAAGTTACCTTACATTGACTGAAATTAATTTTATGAGGACAGAAAATGAGGTTTTGGAGGGTAGGGAAACGATTTGGTTATATATCACGTAACAATTAGGAAGATCAACCATTTCAAATATTTAGATATAATCACGGATATTTCCGATACATAAGCCCAATTACAATGTTCATCATATATATTGTTTACACATAGTAATGTACAAATACAAATAAAATACATGAAAAACATAAATTAACACAAAGTAATACAAAGAGGTAAAAATAAGGAATAGAAACCATCATAAAACAAGGAAAAAAAGTGAACGTGGCATGGTAAGTAATTCACTATTATTACTAATTACAGTAATTATACTGGAAAGATAGAGTCAGGCCGAAAAATTCAAAGCCATAGCCGAGATTTGAACCACGGATCTTTTGCTTGCCGTCCAGCCGCTCTAACGGATCTTCTCGTTGCCGTCCAGCCGCTCTAACCTTTGAGCTACTATGGCTAACGAGCCGCTCAAGGGTTAGAGCGGCTGGACGGCAACCAGAAGATCCATGGTTCAAATCCCGACTATGGCATTGAAAGGGATCCGTCCCCTTCAGCTTTCGTGGTGAGGGCGCTGCGGACCGTGGTACCTCTGACGTTACCAGAGGAACATCGGGCCAAACATTCGAGCCCCTCCCTGAATGGGAGTTGCTCGGATTGGGTTGGACTCGAGGGTGCAGTGTGTTCCGGAAACCCGCGGGTAATCGGTCACCTCCGGCCAGGCTTTGGCCGCCTGGAGGGGGCAGAGGGTTGCCTAAAAAGTCCCGGCTACTAGCCTGCAGAGCTAGTAGAAGGCGTGCTAGACCACCAGGCGGCCCCACCGAGGTAGTCTTCCCTTCGGGGTTGACGCGCGTAAGTGGCGTATCCACTTCCACCCGTCTTGACGTTGTTGTCGATGGGGGGGGGGGGGCTTTATAGATTCCAGGTATCTTTCCATACTTTATCCTACACATGGCCAGTGTGAAAGAACAATTTCCAGTAATTATACTGTTATCAACTTTAGTAATTTACTGATCTACCAATATATAGTAATTATGGCATTTTTTAATTGAGTAACAGACACGTTGAAAAGTTTATTAATAGTTCATTATATAAATACATAATTATGTGATATAGTGCATTTTTATGGATTTCTGTATTTGCTCTGGAGGTGAAGAAAAGTCTCTTGAATCTGCTTATTTTATTGAGTACATAAAATAATATATTTGTTGTAATATTAATATCATCAATAATCAATATTTTATACAGAAATATTAATCCCGCAATGTCTCTTTTAAAATATATACTTTTAAATTTAAATACTTCTTAAATAGTTTCATAATTTATATAAGTAGGGTAATATCCAGTTCTTTTAAGTAGCATGTATTTTAGAAATTTTGACTGTACTTTTTCTATTGTGTTGATTTGCTTTACTGTCTTAGGACTCCAAATAATAGATGCATATTCGAGATTTTGTCTCACAATTGAGTTATAAAGTTCAATTAAGGTTTTTTCCTTAAATGAATAGGAACGTCGAATAATGAAGCCAATACATTTTAGCGATTTTGATACCATTAGGTGGATGTGTCTGTTGAACCGAGATTTGTCGTAAATGTATTCCTAGATCTTTATTTTCAACCACTTCAACGAGCGGTGTCCTGTTGGTATTATAAACATATTTAACGGGATTTTTACTCCTAGTAAAGGACATTTTTACACACTTACTAATATTAAATGGGAGTTTGATTTGCTCCATGTATATAAAGAATCAAGAATCTAGAATACAACCAACCAAGTTGGGAAAGTAATATTGTATTTGAAGTATGTCGTTTGGATTAGAAAAATAATAATAAGAGTAGTGTCCTTAAGGGTATGTATGACTGAAATTTTCAAATTCTGAACTAATAGTGCTAGCTTTTTCAAATTTACACCATAGGTGTAGTATATTGTAGACATGTTACAACCTAAATTTTAACCATTTTTCTCCAGTAGTTTAGAAATTATGAAACATTTTGTATGTTTTTTGTTACGTCACTAAAAAAGTCCCTTGCGACAAAATATTTTGAATTTTGGTCTAATATTTTAACCCTATGTTCATAATATACATACTTTTTGAAATTGCTCTGGGTTTTTCTGTGTCTCCTTTAGTTTAGGTCACAAAAATTTTTTAATTTACAAATATTCTTTTTTTTGCCTAAAAAACTGTAAGTTTTGTGTTTGAAAATTAAAAATATATGCTTATATACATTTCACAATAAAACCTAGGGCAATTTCCATTCCTCATGATATTCTGAACCTGTGTAGGAAATTTCATGAATCTAGTACAAAAACTGCATCGCAAGGAGCATTTTACAGGAAGAAAAATGCTGAAAATATGAACATTGAGAAAACAGCGATTAAAGATTTGATTGCATAACTCACATTAAAATCCACCAGGCTGATAGGTTGGACCCTCAGATTTTTTCCTCTCCTCTGTTGCTGCTTTTTCCACCTTTTTCTTCTTTAGATGTTGCTTTTCTTCTGCACAACTTCGCTTCTTGCTTTGCAGGATACGAGTCTGATCTCGCTGCACTGAAGTTTTCCTTGCTGAGTCTACTACACTTTCACCTCTGATATTTTGCTGCAGCTCCAATGACTTAAGACTACCCATGTTAAACTCACTGATGCTTTTAATAACAGCAAGATCCAATTTTTGTTTTGATATGAAAACTTCCTTTGGGCGCTTAATCCATATGACATGATGCAAAGATTCATTGGCATTCTGTGTTTTTCCTGTTTTGTACCTCTCTAGTAATGTTGTAGAAGCCAGCCTCTGATATATTGGCAACATTTTAGGAACTATTTTGTCTGAAAGCCTTATTTTTCTTTTCTTGAATTGAAAATTTAAGAACGGAAAACAGACAAACAATGTGGATGTAGGCAAAAGAGGGCGTGACTCTGACAGAGTTTAAAGGCCACCGACATTTAAATAAGCATTTAAAAATGGCGTCCGGAGGCAAATTATGCATTTTTCACATTCGGGAATGTCTAAATTATTTTATAGAATTAAAATAAAAAAAGTCGTTATTTTCACGATTTTCATGAAATTTCAGTCATACATACCCTTAAGTATGGGTCAGAGTGTTGGACTCTGAATGATAGAGAAAAAAATTGGAAAGTATAGAATTGGATGGGTTGCGTAGAAATATGAGAGTATTTCGGCTACAGGGTAAAAGGAATGGTGCCATTAGAAAAAGGATGGAAGCAGAAGATACGGTGACAAATGGAATTGAAGAAAGGATATTGCAGCGGTACGGACATTTACAAAGGAGGAGAGATAAGAGGAGGGGCTCTTTGTGATAATGTGAAAGAAAAAGAGATAAATTCTGTTTAAAAGGAGGACGATAGACGACAGGAATCAGAAGCAAAGAAGAAGAAGCTGACTGCGCGTATTGAACATAATTTGGTTTCAATTAGAGAGGACATAAATTTATTCCTCTTAGCGTCTAGACACTAATATTTCGGAATGCAGAGAGCATGCAGTGGCCAGACAATGCGCTCCAAATTCAATTTACCACCGCGACGTAGTACTCTGTGTTATCGATCAAGTCGCCGCCGCGCCGAGAGGTTCCGGCTCTATGACGCAGTTAGAAATTGCGACTTGGATTTTCGCGTTATAGGCACCGTCATGGTTGGTTCAGGTTTGGCACGTCGCACCTAGGATGTCACACGGTTTCCTAAAGCATGTTCCGCGGAACCGTAATGGTTAGCAGGGACATACACTGTATGTCAGAAGCCTGAAGCGCTTACGTTTATCTCGTCGTTTGATTAAATGCATCTGTTACATGGTTTGTTTGGGCGGGGCCAACAAAATCAGATCACGTGAGCCATAGTTTGGTCTGGGCTCGGTCCTCCGTCCTTCTGACTGAATTTCTTTCCAGATTTTTTTAAATCCTCATAAGTGGTACTGCAAACTCATGTCGGGGACCCATGTTTCCCAAAAATTTCATGTATCATCACTATTCTGTATAAGAACAACATTGAAAGCTGCAAAAAAGAAAAAGGAAATTAAGTCTGTTATCGGAAATGTTGGTTTAGTGACCTTATTAGTACAGTTAGATAAAATCACTTACAAAAAGGACTGGAGGTTGGAATTATATTTTATATACAGAAGAGTTGGTATTATACAATTTGAATAGGTGGTTTTAGAGCGCACTGTTGACATGTATCAAGTACTCCATGCAGTATTATTTGTTTTCGTTTACTTCATTATGACTGGTAGAAAGAGCCTCCAGAAGGATCCCGGAGCGCTCAAATGTTTGGAACTTGTTGCTAGAGAATACGAAATATCTGAGGTCTTAACTGCACACAACTAGCCACTTTCATTTATTTTTGTATAGCTACTTTAAATTTTTGTAGAAACAAATTTCATTACAAGCCTGGAGTGACAGGCATAAGAATATGACATATGGCTCTGGGAGAATTTATAACATTGACAATTGTTGACAATTTTCTTTGATAGGACTGTAGACACTGAAGTTTATATGGGGATCTTCAATACATTTGTGGAGCAGCTGGATGATATCGAATTGAGAGAAGGTTATTTCTAGCAAAATGGTTCATGACACCATGAACTTGTAAACAGTTTCTTTGATAATCGAATAATCTCAAAAGTTCTGTGGTCCCCTAGTTCCTCTGACCTAACCTCACCGGATTTTTTCTTGTGGAGGTATAAAAATAATGTACAAGAAAGGCCACGGACAATTGATGTTCTCAAGGAATCCATTAGAACCGAAATAAGTAACATTGGCGAGGACACTCTGTAAAACTTGAGATAATATGGTGAGACGAGTGCAAACATGTATAGATGCTGGTGGAGGACACTTCCAACATTTTCTCTAAGATGTAAATAGTGTAATGTAATCTCCCAATTGTGTATTATATTCTCCCAAAATGGCACGTGTGTCCTATTGGTTGAAAAGTGATGTCCTATTGAAATGGTTCAGGTTTATATAGATCGTGCTACATAACCCCAGATACAAGGTCGATGCTAGCCACCCTCTGCTGACATATTGCCGAATGCAGGTCATGTGGGTAGGAAGAACCAATAATGTAAGATATTCAAACTGTACCAGAAGATTCACGCTTGAGTCGATAGCCAATGAGGGATAAGGAAAGGAAGTTTTCGGACGAACTTATAAGGAAATGCTGTCACGGTTATACTGTAATCGGTGAAGCGCGAATGGAAATAGTTCGTTACTACTTTGCTTATATTATCGCTTATTTGATACATTCAAGTAATGAATGGAATGAATAAATACCAAAATTCAACTCCCGAAACATTTACACATGAGCTTAAACATGTTGCTTCCATTTACTCGTATTGTTACGTGGTACTTCCCCGATAGTTATTTACTGCACTGAAGCGACACTTCCATTCGTCCAATTAGTATTACGTGTTTGCGCATGAAGTTACTATGGCGATATGCTCGTTCCTCCGAGTATTGTACAGAAATATAGGAGTGGAAAGCCTCTAAAAAGTGGTGAAAAGGCTATCTTATTATTCGTGTTTAAGTTTTCCTTTCAACGTTATTACATCCTGGCTGTGGAAGACTTAACCGAACCGAAATTAAGCAAACGGGAACTATAAATCACCTAAAATGAAAAGTGAAAGGCAATTTAGTGTTTTAGGGCAAATAGTTGATTTCGTTAAAAGTACTATTCGCTTTTTTTAGTGTATAGTTTCGTTTTAAAAAATGAGCCACCTGCTATAGATAACGTATTTGCTTTAATAACGTTTTACTCAAAAAATTATATTTCGTAACTTTTCTTTAGCAATTGCTTTAATTGGTTAAATATATTTATTTACTAAATATGTGCCGAGTGCTTTTCTAACCCTACACTGCCATAATGCGATAAGTTGGAGTTAAACAGCAGACGTCAGAGAGCATGAACACGTGTTTGTTGACGGAACGACACAAACCGTAATGTGTCGTGATTCAACGTGTCTCCACATTACTCCGTGAGGCAGAAGACAGAGGAGATACTAACGCGTAATAAATACATTTGATAATGCTTATTTGTAATAGAGTTTAAAGTGTTGCTTATCTTTAGTTGCAAATGCTCGCGGAAGTATATTTTCGCGAAATCACCGGAAGTGAATAAAATATTTATATTTTCGCGGGTCCGAATTAAGAATTTCCGTGGATCAGTGTGATCGTCGCCGATGTTTACAATAGTAAAACAAGTGCAGTTGTGAACTGCACTTGTCGGTGAATTAACCATTGAAGCATCGCATCAATTAATATATTACTAATGTCAATTGTCTCTGGTCTCATTACCCATTTTGCTCTACAGTTATAACAGCTGACTACACGATTCACGAGAACAAATCCAGCACTATTCGAAACTATCACAGAGTAAAACAGTAATCTTTTTATACATCTTATACATCGGTAATCTTTTCATTTGCAATCTGCACAACCACAATTTTCAAAAAGCGGGTCGCCGAATACTGGTTTGGAGATATTATACTCTTTCCGTAACATCGCAAGAAACAACTGAATGTGCCAGTGTGAAGTCGCTTTAATTCTAAATGAATTAGTATTATGTAATATAAATCTATACCATAAACGAAAGACAAGATCTTTCCATGACAAAATCTTACGCGATAACGCAGATGAGTTCAAAATACACAGCTTATTTCAAATTCATTTCCTGGCAGCCATTAATTAAAAATAACATCTCAGATGCTGATATGGACATGCAAAGAGTAGGTATGCAATTTCAAAGCCAACGCTCTTATGTAATTATCCATTACATCTTTATAAAAGTTCTGACTCTCTTTTGTTTTTGTTATACTCGTGTACTTCAACGAAATGGGTAATGAAGTACTTCTGAAAACTTTATCTGCATCTTATACATGGAAACAAAAGCATAAACAATATAATTTTTGGAAGAGTGCTACAGAAAATGTAAATTTAAGGGTTAATATTTTTGTAATTAATATTTCCTGGTATTTGACTGCTCTTTATTTACAAGCACGATGAATTGTTTTACAGGACTAAATCACTTTTCAGAGTTGCTTTGGAACTGCTCCCACAGACGAAGCAAGTTCTCTACGTAGTTTTCCTGGAAAAACCACTCGATGTAATATCTGAAGAGCCGGTATGTCGAACTATGCGTTGCATATTGTAAAAAATGGTTATGTAATAGCTACTAACAGTCTTTAAAATACAAAGGTCTATATTTTGATATACATGTATAGTTATTTTACTGTCTTTGTGCTGCAGTGCAGGAAAATAAGCAGAAGTTTGGGGTATGGTGCTTAAAATTTTTTAAAAGTCAAATGAACGGCCTCATTTGAAATGGCTCAGTTGACGATAAAGCTTAACACTTTATACTTTAACAAGTTCTGCGTTTTCTCTGCAGTAAATTCTAGTCTATCTGCTATGACTTCTGGAGTTTATAGAATTATGTAAAACCAGTAAGAATGAATTCACTAGTTATTCAGTTTTTTCGTATCTCCAATGTTTGTATTTTAGTAAACCTCGTAACTTCTTTAAACATAAATAAATATAACTTAAAAAGTATAAGTATACTTGGAGTTTTAATTTGTGGAGGACGTCGATGATGATGATAATAATAATAATAATAATAATAATAATAATAATAATAATAATAATAATAATAATAATAATAATAATAATAATAATAATAATAATAATAATAATAATAATAATAATAATAATAATAATAATAATAATAATAATAATAATAATAATAATAATAATAATAATAATAATAATAATAATAATAATAATAATAATAACTATCAATGGCTATCAATTGTGAATATTTTACAGAAAACTGTTCCACAATTCAGTTTAAAGAATATTTTTGTATTGGGAGTTTTCCGTTTGCTTTTAAACTGCACACTGTTTCTGTGGTTGAACATTATTCGCGAAGGTAGCTTTTAAAATGGAAGATAAAGAACTTCCGGAGGATGCTGAAGAGCAACTAGGGTTTTACATACGAGAAGAAATTTGTGCACATAATCAAATTTTTGAATCCAGCTGCCTCAGCAAGCTAACTGGAGGTTTAAAACCCTGCATCAACTAAATTTGTGAGAAAACCATTCTGCTCAAAAGATCGCATGAGCCCAAATGCGATACCCAAGTCAGATTGCAAGACGAGTTTTTTTAGGGCTTCTCTAACCTAACTAATCAATTGATTTGTTACATTACCCCTTTTTGCAGAATCCATTTATTTTGAAATAACACAGTACGTTGAAGATGAGCAGATGTGGGCTGTATAAGGACTAAATACACGTTTGATACATCTAAATTCGTATGAAATGTTGTTTTGGCGTACTGTATCTATTTAAAACTCAACAAAGATGCTTCTAAACGCCTCACTAAGGCTATTTTCGGAATGACTTGTTCATCAAGCGCCAATTTTACCCAGAAATGATTCAGAATGACATGTCATTTTCTTTACAAGTGCAGCCAACTGGCAGGGTCCTTCAAGTCAATTTGCTTGGCCTCGACGTATTCACATACACACACACACAAAAAAAGTAACTAACTGTATGTGAGTTAACTTTCGCTGCAGCCATCTAATAATATCCACTTGTTGAGAATTATTTTAGTTTGCGATGGCGTTTCTTCTGCAATGAGCGCTTTCTTCATTGCAGTTGGAGATTGGACAGTCAGCAGTTGAACCATCAATCAGTTCCCTAAAAGATAAGTTCTGTTTAAATATTGGGCATTACCTCACGAGAGGAAATTGGATCAGTTTTGGTTTTCGCTCAGCAATGATGACTAAAATTTTCTGTTCTAAACAGAATGCACCTTTCAGGAAATATCTTTTGTTTCAGACGTGCACATGTGATGGAACCTGTTAGATTCAACGTATTCTCAAATATATTTATCGACTTTGTAACGTTAATTGTTAGTAAATTTTTCCCGTTACTGAACTCTCGTACGGCCTGATCAGACTGCAGACATTCAGCTGTTTCTGCTTCCACGTTTTGACTTTGTGAGGTTATCTGTTGTTTGCTCATTTACAAAAGAAGCTATTGAGAATACAAGCAGATGCCGGTCAGCAGCACTGTCTGTGCTAAATTTGAACTATTTCTTGACTTATCCTGGTTTTGTATTGTGCCTCTTTTTTGTGCTACTTTATTTTTAGCTAATCTTGATAAAAACTGAAAGGTGCCAGTCTGAATACATGCCTTATCCTTTACTCCTTGAATGGATGTCAGTAATTTTACAGCCCCAAGTAGTTTGAGATGTTCTATCTTAGTTCTATGGTTTAATTGTTTATAATCTTTAAAAAATATTCACATCCACGATCCCTAAACCTTTGTGGACAGAGAATGATTCAAACCAGAGGAATTATAAAACCCGATCCCGACGGTTATAATTGGATCGTATAGCACTTTTGGTAACGCAGACCAGTGTGGTCTATCTACGAGGGTAGGTCAAAAAGTAATGCCTCCTATTTTTTTCTCTTTTAATTGCCAAGAAAATTGAATCCAATTTACATAGCTTGAAAACTACAACATTGACGATTAATTTGTCACTATTCAATATAATCTCGGTCCTCTTCCATAGTTTTGGTCCACCTTTTAACTAGGGCATGTATTCCAGTGTGGTAAAACACACGGTCTTGCTTCCTAAGCCATTGACGCACGGACGTTTTCACAGCCTCCTCATCAAAATGATGAATGATGAGCTTCCTTTAGTGGCCCGAACAGATGAAAGCCTGCTGGTGCCAGGTCAGGGCTGTATAGGGGGTGAGGTAAGACTTTCCTTCCCAATTTCTCAATTTCTGCAGTGATGTAACGGCTGGTGTGTGGTCTTGCATTGTCCTGCAAAAGAAGAACATCCGCCATAGTTTTTGTTGGGCGAACTCGGCGAAGACGTGCTTTCAGCTTTTTGAGAGTTCTGACGTATTGGACAGAATTTATTGTGCATCCCTGCTCCAAAAAATCAATCATAATCACACCCTGTGCATCCTAAAACACTGTCGCCATAACTTTCCCTGCCGACCGCTGAGTTTTGATTTTTTTTCCCCCTTCGGTGACGTGTGATGCCATTCCATGACTGCCTCTTTGATTCAGGTTCAAAAAAATTAACCTACGTTTCGTCTCCAGTAATTTTTTTTCTTCCAGAAACTCCTCTCTCTCCAAATTGAAAAG